>VXAU01002756.1:611292-685892 GCA_013399695.1 Formicarius rufipectus
GGGGCGGGGCCCCGGCGCGAGACGGCCCGCGCGGACAGATCTCGCGGACAGATCTCGCGAGAGTTCGGGGGAGGGGGGCGGGGCCGGCGGGAGGGAATGTGTGCGATCGGCATTCCCGGGATCTGGTGTTCCCGGGAACTAGTGCTCCCGGGCGTTGTCTGCACTCTGGCGTTCCCGGGGCCTGCCATTCCCCATCTCTGGGATTCCCAGGCCCTGGCATTCCCCAGCTCTGGCATTGCTAAGACCTAGAATTCCCAGGTTCTGGCATTCATCAGCTGTGGCATTCCCACGCTCTGGCATTGCCCAGCTCTGGCATTCCCAGGCTCTGCCATTCCCAGGATCTTGCATTCCAGTGATCTGCCATTCCCAGGCTCTGGCATTCCCCAGCTCTGGCATTCCCAAGCCCTGGCATTGCCCCGTGTTCCTGCCCCCTGCACCACACCGGGATTTTCCCCCTGCTCTTTCTAAGGGAGGTGTCCCACCACGGCGCTGGATGTCCCAGAGCTGGGGACCACCAGCCCGTGCTTCCCCCCTTCACAGAGGAGTCTCCCGAGCGGGACTGGGCGCTTGTATTTTCTGACTATTGAATCATAAATCACAGAATCGGCGAGGCTGCAAAAGACCCCTGAGGTCATCGAGGCCAACCTTTGCCTCAACACCACCTCCTGGACCATGGACTCAGTGCCACGGTCCAGTCCCCGTAAGCACCTCCAGGGAGAGTGACTCGACAGCCCCCTCAGGCAGCCCATTCCAATGCCCAACCACTCTTTCTGTAAAGAACTTCTTTGTAATTCCTGACCTAAACCTTCTCTGGCGCACCTTAAGGCTGTGCCCTCTTGTTCTGTTCTGGTTCCCTGGGGGAACAGAGTCAAGGGCAGTGATAAGGCGTGTAGACACCGAGGTTATGGGACAGCATTCATAGTTGGGTCCAGGTCTGAAGGGATCACGGTGGGTCATCTGGGCCAACCTCCCTGCTCAGGCAGGGCCATCCCACAGCATGTGGCACAGGACTGTGTCCCCACAGCTCAGGGAATCTCCAATGAGGGAGACTCCACAGCCTCTCTGGTCAATCTGTTGCACTGTGTGTTTTCACACAGCACAAGATAGCTGCCCTTGTGCTGTGCTCCTGCCCGAAGGGCTCGTGGTCCTGTGCCATCCCCAGTGGTGCGTTTGTGTCCTTCTGTTGGCAGGACACACTTGAAGCTCTGATTGTATGGGTTGATCCACTGTGAACTTTTCATTGATATCTACGGGGGCTGAAATCTTCCTGTTGAGGCAGAGCCTTGCAGATGGTTTAGTGGGTGTGATTGATTTTTCATCCACAGACCAGGCCTTCGCGTGAGCTTATGTTCTGTTTGTGGGCCAGTGTAAACTGGTCTAAAGCATCTTTTCCCAAACAATAAAAACCATGATTTCTGTTTTTCAGGGGGGGTTTCTTTCTTTCTTTCTTTCTTTCTTTCTTTCTTTCTTTCTTTCTTTCTTTCTTTCTTTCTTTCTTTCTTTCTTTCTTTCTTTCTTTCTTTCTTTCTTTCTTTCTTTCTTTCTTTCTTTCTTTCTTTCTTTCTTTCTTTCTTTCTTTCTTTCTTTCTTTCTTTCTTTCTTTCTTTCTTTCTTTCTTTCTTTCTTTCTTTCTTTCTTTCTTTCTTTCTTTCTTTCTTTCTTTCTTTCTTTCTTTCTTTCTTTCTTTCNTCAGAGCCACAGAAACACCATTGCACCCACACCAATGAGAGCAGATGCAGAGTTCTGTAACCACCTCCTGTCTTTCTGGTAGGGAACTGGAAGTGCAGGGAGGATGTGTACCTTGTGGTACCATTATTGACCCTCCCTGTGTCTTCTGTGTGCAGAGGCCTCAGCTCCTGTGTCAGAGGTTGTGTGAAGTTAATTAAGGAATTCCTGTATTCTAATCCCTACACTGGAAACAAGCCAAGCCTTCTAGACAGGCAAGATGCAAACCTGGAAGTAAACAGGATCTCAGTGCAACAATACTGTTATCTAACAAACATTGGTTCTTATCCAGTGATTGGAATTATCATCAAGATGCTGAAGTGCACATTCCTCAGCAAAAAGCCATAATTTCCATATAAACACATGGTGAACTGTTCCAGTAGCTCTATCTAGTCACGCTTAAAATGTAAGAAGCAGCCCTTCTTACAGGTGCAGCTGTTGAGAGTCTCTGTGGCCTCAGTTACCTGCACTGGCCTTGGCTTCTTCAGCACTTTTTGTGTTGTCCAGCTTCATTCATCCTGTCATTTGTTGCTTCCAGATTTTTTCAAATCCACATCTCAGTCAAGCCTTTCCTCTGCTGTTTCTCAGTGCCTCTCTGTAAACTCACTGTCCTACAGCTCCAGTGTGTCCTGGCAAACCATTATAGTTTTACATAAGTGGGCTCCATTTCACTTCAGCAGCAGCCAGTGATTTTTGTGTGAAAATTACGCTTTTCCTCCACAATCCTCTGCAGTAGAATGTAATGGAAGACTATAATCTAGCAGTTGCCTGACTCATATCCCACTTTCAAAGCAGAAGTGTTCCAAGAGAAATTGCAGAGACTCAGAATTTTTCATCTCGTCTTAGCTAGTTGTAGGCTTGAGAGCAGGACTGTGATACAAGGAAATTAATCAGTCTTGAAACTGCACAATTAATCATAGCAAAGCCAGTGCTCTGCTTGAGAATTTAGGAGAAAAATCCTTATGGGTATTAGGTGCCTGATTACCCCAGAAATCAAAGATTGTGTATGTTCTAACTTTGGTCTAACTCTCTGAAAGGAGTTCATTTTGTTGCTGATCCAGCTTTTCTGTCTCTTATCAGTATGACAACTACAAAAATTGATTATATGCAAAAGTAATACGAGGAAAGTATTTAATGTATTTTTAGCTGCTCCTAATGGGATTTAGCAGCTGGAAACAAGGAGAGCTGGCACTGAGTAATCAGGGCAGTTCTTAGACAGCTGTGTGAGAACCAGTGTTCAGACAGGGCCCTGAAATACATCACCATTTTTTTCTGTATTCTAAAAAATGCAATATATGCTATGAGGAATTTGAAAACTAGGACTCAATATTTGCAGTTCAGGCAGTTAACTCACAGTGGAATGGAATTCATTGTTAAATCCAGGCCTGTAATAACTTCTAGATGAAAATGCCCCTGGGTTCTGTGTGACTATTTTTTTTAATTTAACGCTTATGGCATGTATTACTATCCATGTTTGAAAGGTCTCAGGTTTGGATTTAAATTCCATGCTACATTCATTTTTAAACAGAACAAAAATATAGTTATTTCTGCTCCCCATTTCTATTTATGAGCAACAATTCAAGAGACCCATTTTCCTATTTTGAAGGAAAGCAATTTTCTGCATGTTTGTGCCAAGGAATTGCAGTCAGAAAAGTATCAAAGAAAATGGCCATTCCATAGGTTTTCTGTCTGAAAAATTCCTATGCTCAGTTCCATTTCAAATCAAAAACATTATTTTCCAATGTAAGCTCTGTAAACTGAGTCTTGAGTCTAAAAGGTATAAGTTCTTTCTCCTTGTTACACCATGGTCAGTGTTTTGTCACTGAAATGTGCCAAACAGTTTGTAGGTCCACCTCCCTTCTCTGTGTTTTATTACATTTAAGGCCTTTTCTCATCTTATGGTGAATTCTATGCCCTGAAAAGAATTTGTAGAGTACTATTCATTTACTAGATTCCAGATTTAGTCAAAACATTTTGGACCTATGCATCACCCTTTGTATTTTTCCTTTTGCTAAAGCTGTCCATAAAGCTGATGTGACTCTTCTAGGTACCCTGGCTATTCTTCCATTTCAAATTGGTGTCAGCCATGTCACTCTGAGAGAGCACTATGAAATATTTATTGTTTTAACAAGGATCATGGATCAAGAAGCTGAGTTCAAAATGAAGATATCACAGCAATACTGAAGTTGAGAAGTCAAAATAAACCTCCAAGAAAATGGAAAATATTCCCAAGAGCAGTCAAAAATGTTATTACCCTGTCTTAAGGTGGAGTCTTTGCTGGCTTATGAAGTGCAGATCTAAGCAACTGCAAGTTGTTACACCATCTGAAGGGTCAGTTAATGTGGTTTGGGAACCTGTTGGTGTATGTATAAGTGTGCATGTGTGCCCAGGACATGATAAGGCATTATCCCTCAATGTTACCTTTTCTGGGTCTTGTGTTCTTCACTTCTGACATACAACACTGGGGTCACATCTGTATCTGCACCAGAACATCTTCAAGGTGTGCCTTTGTACTCTCAAGTTCTGTGACTGACTCCAACAGGTGGGGAGAGAACTCTGCTGCAATTTGGGAATGGTCTTCTGACCCAGAGAACAGCACAGACACTGGGAGGAGCAGCAGGGTTAGTGCCAGCCTGCACCTCTTAGTTGGCTTGAGGCGGCAGTTTTGATTTTGCCATTTCCACAAGGAAGTTTGCCACTTTGCAGATTAGTCTGGGATTTGGAAGATCTAGATTCTATGGAAATACAGGTTCTCCATAAGCATGCGGAAAAACTTAGAGTGCTCCTTTGCAGGGTCTTCTTAACAGCTACTGTTCTGCCATAGCTGTTGTTACCAGAGCTATTGGTCCTGAAAGACTGATGAATTGAATCAGTAATAACATGTAAAGTATCGTGGCATAAGTGTTTTCTGAATGTTTGAAGGGAATATTTAGCGTGAGGAAAGCAAAAAGACATGCTTGTATGTATGCCTTTATGAACATGCATTTTTGTTGTTAGTGTTCAAAGGCTTTAGCAATATAATTCAAAGGGAATTTATGATTTTTTTGTTTTCCTGAAGTGACATGAAGACCATGTTTCTCTTTTGGATGATACATAAATATAATTGATTCCCTTGGGGTTATTTTTCGTTGCTGTTAGCTTTGGTGCCGTGGTCAGATCTAGTTTCTGAATACCTAGAGTTCCCCTGTGGTAGCAGGAATTTGAATGATGTCATTTGCTCCTTCTGTGCCAGTGCTATTGTGTGGGACTACTGTATTCTATAAAGTGAGCTTCCGTTTCTGTCATAGGTGTGGCTGTCCTTCCGCAGTGCACACAATGCCCGTGGTTTAAGTCCATTGTATCATTTTTGTGTTATATAGATGCACCTAGATCAGGGAGTCTGTAATTCATAAAATGGCTTTTTAAGGATTTTTATACTTTGTGATAAAAGAAACACATTTATACATTATCATGGTTGAAGATTACATGGATTTTCCTTAATTTAGGATGATTTGCTGGTTTGTAGTTCCTCAGGATAAGAGTAACATTTTTGCCACAATTCCTGTAATCAGATCTAGTAGTATGATGGTGTTTTTTCCAGTTCCCGGATTTTTCACTCGAGTGTGACATTTGAAAAGGAGATAGTGCTTTTGAGTTGTCCTGACTGCTTGTCTAAACTCATCATCACATGCTGCCACTGGCTCTGGCATTGCTCAGTGCTGGCTTATCCCGTGAACAGGAATACGGGCAGATAGCAGATCACCACATCACATCAGATATGGCTGCTAATAAAAGCAGTTAGAATGATTGGGGCAGAAAAACCCCATCTGTAGAAATGAAATACCCATGCTTATGGGAATGCCAGAGAGTTCTGTGCAACATACAGAAAGCACTGCTGCCTGAGGATCAAATATTCCTTAGACTCACTCTTTCTTGCTTTCCTGCTCATTTGTTGGGCAAGAGAGACACAAAGGGTGTTACAGCTGTGTGAGTTGCTCCAGAGGGAAGGAACAGTAGGTTTTGACTGTGATGCAAATATTTGTTTTGATACTTGTTGCTGTATTCCTGGAAAGATGTAATAGGAAAGGATTTTCAAACCATGCTCTGTGATACCACACAAAAGTGGAACAGCACTGAAGGATACAAATGAAAACCAAGAACTTGCATAAGTGTATGTGTGTGGGGCGGTCATACTCATCATATAAAATACAATAGATTTCATTCTGTGATTGTTTTCATTGTAATTTACAGCCTCCTATGGAATGCTTAGTTTCAGACCTACTAAAATATTTGGGGGCAGCAGTAAGACTGCTTTAGTAGGGCATAAATTGTGTGGAAAAAAACTTCTGGAATTCAGTCTATTGAACCAGCATTTAGAGTATCTTAACTCAGTAGATGATGGGGCATAACCAAACTAAGTTTAATCTAGCTAGCATTCAATTTAACAATAATATAAATGTAGCACTGTAGGTTTTAGTGAAGGTTCATAAACTTAATGTGTATATTATTCAAGGTTTTCTGCAGGTTTGTATAGTCAGTGATGAGGTTTGTGCTGCTGAGTCTGTATTACTCCTATTGCTGTTTCTAGCTAGATAAAACCTAGTGTGAGTTTGCCCACTACACTAGAACCAGCTCTTGTGGCAGAGGCATCTGCACAGGGACTGCAGTGGTGTCATAGTACAGACTGGGTTAGTAGCCAGAACAGAATGTAATTTATGACCTACATGTGTTTCTAACTAGTAATGGAGAATTTTGTCTCAAGTCACTGGGCAAAGCATGTAACTTCTTGGACCTTGAAAAGGAAGCTTTAAGGTCCCTATAATTAAACAGTTAAAAATTGTTGATTTGCAGCTCATGACTATCTTGCTAGTCCTGCAGATCACCTTACAGCCAGAGTAGTTCTGTAACTCAGCAGCACCACTTTTAGAGGAAGGGTGGACTGGTTGAAGAGCACACATACTTCAGGTAGAGCTGAGGCCAAGATATTTTTTAAAACCCAGCTTGTGGTGCAACACTTTATTGAAATAGTTGCCCTCAAACCTTGAGAAACTAACACGTACCTCTGAAGGCATCTGTGACTGCCTTTCCTGTTCCAGTCTCTTACCTCAGAACAATAATCAGTCAAATGCGAAACTTCCAGCAGCCTGGGACATCTCATTGCAAAGGTCTGATGACAATCTAAGGCCAGGGCAGAGCACAGGGCAGTGTTGGTGGCTCACCAGGACCATGCACAATATGACCTCAGTGCTTCTGCAGCCGTGGCACTACAGACTAGACTGTGTCAGGTCCTGCACTTTGGCCACAACAACCCCATGCAGCACTACAGGCTGGGGAGAGAGTGGCTGGAGAGCGGCCAGGCAGAAAGGGACCTGGGGGTTCTGATTGACAGGAAACTCAACATGAGCCAGCAGTGTGTCCAGGTGGCCAAGAAGGCAAATGGCATCCTGGTCTGTATCAGGAAAAGTGTGGCCAGCAGGACCAGGGAAGTGATTCTTCCCCTGTAATTGGCACTGGTGAGGCTTCACCTCAAGTGCTGTGTCCAGTTCTGGGCCTCTCAATTCAGGAAGGATATTGAGGTGCTGGAATGTGTCCAACGAAGGTCAATGAGGCTGATGAAGAGTCTGGAGCAAAAGTCCTATGAGGAGCTGGGGTTGTTTACCCTAGAGAGGAGGAGGCTCAGGGGAGACCTTCTCACTCTCTACAACTCCCTTGCCAGGTGGGGGTAGGTCTCTTCTCCCAGGCAACAAGGAACACTCACAAGAGGACTCAGTCTTAATCTGCATCAGGAGAGGTTTAGGTGGACATTAAGAAAAAGTTTTACACAGAAAGAGTGATTGGGGATTGGACTGGGCTCACCATGGAGACAGTGGAATCACTGACTCAGGATGTGCTTAGGAAAAGACTGGATATGGCACTCAGTGCTATAGTTTAGTTGACAAGGTGGTGTTTGGTCATAGGTTAGACTTGATCTTAGAGGTCTTTTCCAACCTAGTTGATTCTTTGATTCTGTGGTATGCAGGAAAGAGATTTTGCAGGTTCAATTACAGACATGTCTCATGTGGAACTGGGGACACACGGCTTCTGTTTTCGAAGTCATACCGGGCCAGAGGTGGTGTTTGAGTTGTTAGGAAATTTTCTGTGCTGAATTCCACTACCTTCCAAACAAAGGATTTCTCTGATCTCTAGCTGGGCATTGTCCCTTATTTCTACCTGATGCTGTGGTCAATACTAGCAGAGACTTCAACAATTCTGGTGCGTTTTGCCGTAATTGAAGTGATATGTGAAGACAACTGAGGAAAAAAAAAACACAACTACTCACAGTTGTCTCTCATAGTCGAGCCTTGTGTGTTTTTCTCTATACAGGTTAGCAGAGAATGGAAACGGGTTAGATTACCTTCTGTCAGATACTGCAGCAATCAGAGCAAGCAAAAGAAAGGACAGAAAATTCTAGCAATTCTCCTGTGTTACAGGACCAGCAAAGTCAGGGTGGGTGATTTCCTGCATTTTGAAAAACTAGGCAAAGTTCACAGGGGGAAGGGGAAAAAAACAACGAAGTAAACAAAAAAAAAAAAAAAGAAAAGAAAAAAGAAAACACGAATGCTGAGTTTTAGAGATCCATAGCTTAGGGAACTAACACCTTTTAAATAAGCCTTTAATCTGACATGCAGCTTTCCACCACAGAAATGAAATGTCCTTTCCAAGCAATGTATTTTCTCTTCTGTCAAATGTGTGCCAACACAATAGTAAACACAGCATATGCAAGTTAAAAAGAATGAAAATGTTCATTATTACAATGAAATTATTGGAGAAGAGAAAGTGAGTACTCCATATTACAGATAAATAATATCAGGGTGCTAAGTGAAACAGCAAAAAAATTAGGCTAAATATTTCACTCTTCATTAATGATAGTGTGGCTATAATGACTCATATTTTTCAGCCTCTGCTGAGAATTGTTTTCTTCACACACACTTTCAAATATATGTAAAAGGAGGTAGCTACTCATTTTGAAAGACAGATAACTATGCATTTTTATTTTGTGTTGCCACAAAGGAGCCACAGAATCCTTTATTGCAGTAAAACACAAAGCATGTTCTTGACATGGGTTACATTTGTCGCATCAGACAGCAGCTGATGGCACTCTTATTGCAGACTGTGCTTTAAACAGTCTGCAGGTATGGAAAGTTACATTTTTGTCTGCCTTGTCCCCAAGGAAATGTTTTGTTTCAAAGTATGTATAGGCCTTTGAAAATGTATTTTCAGCAATATAAAGACGGAATGGTGTTATTCGTCCTTGGACACAAGGATTCTCTTCCAAAACTGTTAGCCACAGTTACCAGGCTATACTGCATCTGGTTTCAAGTGAAAGCCATTCAGTTTTACAGTAATTAAAAACTGCAGTGAAGTTTAAAGAAATAGCTGCTTTTAAAAACTACCTTCCAAACCCCCACTCACAGAGGGTCTGATACTTGTTAACATTCAAGTCAAGGCAAAATTATTTGCGCTTCCTTTGGCACAGAAGTTAATCCTCCTGCGCCGTTTGCATGGGAAGGCGGCCAGATTCAAAGCACAGACAAAACTGCACTGGTGTCCCTGGAGCAGAGGGGTTTGCAGGACTCCTGGCCCTGCGCCTTTCCCAGCAACTCCATAAATCTTCAGGAACCCATTAGCATAGGGTGGGCTGAGGTTGAATTTTGCCGCTTCTATTTCCTATCTCAATGCAGTCTTTCAGCCAGAAGATGTGTCTGCCAAGGTGTACATAGAGGGAGCTGGTAGAGTTCCAGCAGCCAGTTTTGGGCTATTGAATTCTGTCAGCCCCGCAGCTTCACTCAGATGAAAATGTTACTGAAGTCAATAAGCTTGCAAGGACTTGCAAAAGCTGTGTGATTTGTCATTTGGTTTTGTTTGAGGATAAGGCAGGTTTTAGGACAATATTCAAATGGGACCAGCATCGATTATTTTTCAAGTAACTGTAGAAAAATTATATCGTGTACAGAAATTAACTCTTAAAACCCATCACAGCTGGTTTTATTTTTAGATTTTTTAGGAGCACACTTAAATCTAACACAGCTAAAAGATTTCCCACTGAGTTGCTGTGCATGGGCTCAGCATAACATAAGCATATAAAGCATGGGCTTAATATCTGAGAAGGGAATCAAGAGGAAGACATACTTAGTTGATAAAGAATTAAACATGCATATCTTTCTTCCCAAAGGTAAATTATTTTTTCTGGACTTTCTTCTCCATGAATTATGACCATGTGCAAATTTTCATTGCTGTGTGTGTTTACTTATTAATGACAGGATCCACAGACATCAGAGAAACCCGTACTGTCAATTTATATTTCTATTTCAGCCCTCTCAGTTGTCAGTGTAAGCTGAGAGTTTCATCTAGATTTTACTATGGCAGCCTAATACCCCTGAAACCAAATGACCACCCAGAACCTCTTACAAGAGCAATACACTCATTAAAGATTGTTAATAGACCCAAACAGCAGTTGCTTTGCAGGTCAAGGTTACCAGAGGCTAAATTGTTTGCAGTTTGATTCCACGTCGCCTGAGAACAGAAAAGTCTATAATTAGGCTTGTTTAGATCCCCGTCCCTTTGCCATTGTGGGGGCAGTATGGAAACCTAGAGTTCTAACAGAAATGAAGGATTTGTCAGCTCAGTTGAGATCAGTGTTTACAGGATGAGCTTTGTCATTAAAATTGAAACAGTAGTTATAGTCTAATATTTTATATATATATCACTTTTACCAAACTCTTGGTTCTGCCTGAATTATGACTTCATTCCTCTTGTCTCTGGGCTGGAATTGTAGCATTTAATAGCTATTTAATGCTGTCAAAATAGATGCACAGGATGTTTTTTCCTTAAATAGTGTGCAAAGTACCTGCCTCAGTTACATCTCTGCATTTTCTGTAGCACCAGAGCATTCATAGTACATGACACCAGGTCCTGAACTTGGCCTAGAAATTGAGAGGCAGTTTAAGTTTTTTCTTTCTTGTGATTTTGTCAGTACAATTAAATATAGTTTTATTGATACATTTGCTCTCCAAAATACAAAACACCTTTTTTATTTTTTTTTTGTTCTCCAAGTGTTCATTTAAAACAGATAGTTTAGCTCATACACTGTGATTGCTTCCTCAACAGCAGAAATGTACTTCCTAACAGATCTCCTACTCATTTATCCTTTCCAAAGTATTTTATGTAGATAATTAACACTGGGTAATTAGAAATATCTTCAGCCTGTGTAATTGTACAGCCTATAATTTTTCATAGTAATGTGATTTATTTTATCTGAAGTTGTTCAACACATATCTTTGTAACAATTTAATTTGCATGCCTGGTTGGTACCGCCTTCCCTCGGTTGCCTTCATTTTGTGAGATGCTCAATTAGTCACAAGGCTAAACAGACAGACTCAGGCAGATTCACAGCTTTGAGTACCCTTTTCTCACTGAAATCCTTTGTAGGACTTACACTATTCTTAGCACTAAACCTCCAGTGCAGCAACACAACCCTTAGTTTATAGATAGCACACCAAAAGGGAGAGCAATGCCATGGTCACTACTTCCTAGCAAAGGGAGGCAAGCATCCTTGAAGATGGAGGGATCTGTTAGCTACATGTATCTTTTCCTACAGCTTGACAGAAGGACCAGGAGATTGACATTTCTGTTCTCCTCATCGTGGTCTTCTGTGTTTTTTCTCTGAAACAGCCCTGCCTCTCACTACCTCTGGTAAGATTGGGTCTGCGTGCTCTGGGCTACAAAGCTCAAAGGTCTAAAGTCATAACTGTATAAAACTCAGAACCCATGTAAGAGAAATAAAACTTAGGAGAGCTTGGCACTATTGTGCAATGGTTTTGTCATGGGGTCAAAAATAATTTTTGATTTTATTTTTAATAACTCGTTGTGATGAACTGCGTTGCCCAAAGGGAAGAAAAGTCCATTCATGCGTGTGAAAACAAAATTGTTTCAGCCATGACTCTCCAAAAACCTCTTATATTCTGTGCCAGCACCTGCATGTGAGATAGTTCCCCAGGCCTGTGATACTCATGAATCATTTCAGTAAACCTTATTATTTCTGGCTTTATCCGATTTTTCTGCCTTAGGATGCATCATAATAGATAAATGCTGTGCCATTCTTTGTACAGTGGACATTTTCTCTCTGCTTTAGGAAATCTGTAGATTTGATTTTCTCTTCCATTAGATCATGTAGTGAAGCATTTGGATTCTACTTAAGAATCAAAATTACATCTTTTCCAAGTTTCTCTTGTCACATTAGCTCCTACACACACATGTTTCTTCCCCTGGTGTTTCTAATCCACCATATCTGAATGACCAAAGCTTAATATGTAAATGAAGGAGGTGTCGAGAGGAGGATGAGAGAAACAATAACCAAGAAACTAGCCAGACTTCCACTAAAGAGACTGAAATACCAGCCTCCAGTATAGAAAGAGACACATGTCTCTTGGAGTGTTTAAATATTTGCAGGGGAAAAAAAAATGGTTTTTGTTTATTTGTCATCTCTTGGCAACTAGATGCCCTTGTATTGATTCATAACAGCTCATGACTATTCTGACATAGTCTGGAAACATAATTAAGAATAAATATAAGCTTCCTTTTTGTCATAGCGCATTTTGTCCACAAGAAGGGGTTCCATGGACTGCACACCCCAAAGCTGCCTATGACAAGTTTTATAAGAAATTTGTAGCATGGGCACGAAGCAGATTGAGCACATTGTTTCTTTGGCTTTCTCTTCCTTTTGGCAAGGGATGTGTGAAATTCTCATCTGACAGAGATCCAGCAAAAGGTGAGCATTTTTACTAATTTGCTAACATTTGCTAGTGATTAGCGAGAAGGTAAATGTAAATCGCTGAAGCATTCACTTCTCAATCCAGGTTGTGTGGCTTTGCTAAATCAGAGGACTGGGTTTGTGTGAGGTCTGTGATGTAGAGAAAACTTAATGGAACTTTTTACTATCAAATGCTGATAATATTTCTGAAAGAGTCCAAAACCAAATTCAGAACATGTTTTAGTGCAACATCACTGCTACCAAAATAACCCAAACTCCCAAGAGAACGCATCTGAGTGGTACTGTGACTTGCACACCCATGGCTGTCAACAGATTTGAGTCAAATTTCATTCTCAGTTACCCAGCTGAACTTAGAGGTTTGGTATACACCTTTCTGGACCTGTTCCTGCCAGAAGTCTCTCCTAGTTCCAGAAGGACACTGTATTGCCTCTTGTGTAGGGAGACTTCAGGTTGTGAATGTCGGGTACTTTTTAGGGACTGAATCTGCAGCGATCAGCTGAGTCTTTTCTGATCCTTTCATTGATATTGCAGTCCGGTGCACATGGCATCACATCCACATGACAAATCTGGAACAGGCCTGGCTTCCCTGCTATCATTAACTTTGGTTCATCACGATGCTTGAGTGACCTGCCAAGCTCTCCAGTAGTAATGAGATAAATATAACCAGCTGAAGCAACAACACCAGTGTAAGCAGCAACTTTATCTTGCCATTTCAACTTCACACTTGGGAAGAGGAATGACTGTTCTGAGCAACTATCACAACAGTTGCTGATATTAGGCTGAGCTGTTGATGGTGACAAGGTTGCCAGAGGAGACTCACAATGTCCCAGTGGATTCACATTTTATATACGTCAGCTTGTAAATGGCTGGAACTTCCTTTTGGCATTACAAGGGATCAGCAGTAAAGAAGTCACATAAGCCAAATTCTCTCCTGTTGTAATTGATGCAATTGACTTCTCAGACAACGTGGCCCATCATACACGTTTAATGCATTCACTGCTAGGTTTTTTTAATTCATTTTAGTGGAACAGCTTTCTCTGGTTTGCCCAGGATTTACATGGATATAAATATAAAAAGGATACAGAATCAGGTTCCTGAAAGTGACCATCAAATAGCTCAGTACTGCAGAAGAAGGGCTAAATGCTTATCTCATCTACACTACGGTAAACCCAAATTAATACCAACACATC
Organism: Formicarius rufipectus; assembly: GCA_013399695.1. Lineage (NCBI taxonomy): Eukaryota > Metazoa > Chordata > Aves > Passeriformes > Formicariidae > Formicarius > Formicarius rufipectus. The sequence goes on from VXAU01002756.1 coordinate 624,997, forward strand.
AAACTAATTTAGCTTGACAGGAAAATATGATACCTAATACAGAATGTATGTAGCTTTCAGCACCCACTGAGGTAAATCTGTCCACTGGTACTCAGGGGATACTGAAGCAAAGCAGGTTCAGGGAGCAGAGTGGAACAGCCAAAAAACCTTGTTCTAACAAAAGAGTACAGGAAACACACTGGCAAAGTAAAAGGAAGTGCCCAAGGGTAGATTCCAGTCATTGCACAGCTTGAGCAATTTTACAAACTTCACTAGTAGAACTGAGAGCAAAATATGCCCACTGTATCTTTAAGAGACCAGCAGCAGCCTTAGAACAGCAAATTAGCCTTAGTCTGCAGTCTATATGTTAAATGAATCTGACTTTTTAACATTCTTCCTCTGAGAGTGCAGCTGTAGATGGTATGAGTGTACCTGTGCTTCTCGTTACTTGTTCAAGGATGACACCTCCTATGCTTTGCTTGCTACCGTTGTACATTAATCTACTTTAGAGTTTTATGTCAAATACTTTTTTGAAATCCAAGTAGATTATGTCCATTAATCACTTTGCTCAGTCTGTGTTCCTTGTGATCTCATCTCTTATTAATATCTTTAGGATCTTGCCTACCACCAAGGTCAAACTGGTCTATAATTTCCTAACTCCACGCCAGGCCTTTCTAAAGATGGTTGTGTTTGTGTAACTGTGTCCTTCAGTGGTTGCTTCCTTTTTAGAAGGTTATGGAGAATCTTTCACCTGGTTTGTATGGCTTTGATTTCTAATGTTTTATGGGAATCCTCAAAATGTTGCTTTGTTTTGCCCTAGTGGTTTAGGTGTATGTCTGGACTACTCAGTCCCAGAGTCTTTCAACATCTGGTATCACTCCATCTCCTTCCTACACAGAAAGTAGGTCACTTCATTTTTCATTTCTGTCTTGATAGTGTAAGGTTTCTAATTGCAAATCGAAAAGTCTTCATCTTCTTTAGGTTTTTTTTTTTCCACTTTTGTGAACCTATTGATTCTTTTTGCTGTCACAGTGTGAGCAACATACAGGATTGCTTGGGTTATACAAATATTCTTGATTAGATTCTATTTTTCATGGGTGGAAATCCAAAATAATTCATAGGAAAGCAGTAAAAACTTTTACTAATCCTCTGAGATCGGAGTCATACCTGTCTGGCTCTCATTGTGTTCTATCTTGTCTTTACACATCCCTCAAGTTAGAAGGAAGGTCATTAGAAGCATGACCATTTTATTTTTTAGCCTTGAACATGTCCAAGCATAGTAATGGAATTTAATTAAAAAAACGTAAGAGAAATCTCAGCACAGAAAAGAATGGTATACAGATTACAGGCTAAAGCTGATCGTGATGAAGAAAAGGTAACAGACAGAAATAGTGTTTTAGTACATTCTGTAGGTAAAGACTTTGTCCAGATTGAAGCAATTACAATTGCATGGATGAAAATGATCTCTAGGAAGTTAAATAAATAAACAGCATCTTTGCCAGTGGCTTCAGCACAAATCCAAATAGACGAAAGGATGTATCAGCCACAAGTACCACATCTGTGATAATTAGAACCAATACTTTTGGTTAGGCTTGGCAACAGTAAAAAGTCACAGAAAGAAGTTTTGACTTCATTTAGTCAAACATATGTGTGACATGAGAGTAAGCAGGAGATTTCACTGGAATATCTAATAAGTCCTTCAAGAGAACGAAAATACATTAAAAATAAATCACGGGAATTTGTTTTATTGATTTTGAAGTCAAACTGCTTGCTGTTTTAAACTTTTTCTACCCTTATAATTTACATCAGTGATATGACTAGAAATATATTTTCCTTGGTTGTGGTTTGGATTGTCTGTGTGAGTGAGATTGCCTGTTGGTTTTGTATGCAGAGCAGTGCAGATGAGGGCACAGAACATGCCGCTTACATGGTGTCAGCATTCTCAGCACGTAGCAGGGCTTCAAAGGCATGTCACAAATAAAGATCTTGTTTAACGTACTGTTGTCTTTGCTGATGTTTATGAAATTTGCCACTAGTGTTACAGCTTTGTTTGTTTGTTCGTTTTAGAGCCAAGCCTCTTCATGAAGGAGTTTACATACATGACTTGGTCAAGGATGCAGCATAATGGCTGTACCTTTGGGGAAAAAATGTGGGCTTTTACCAGCACTAACTAGCAGTATGAGGTGGCAGGGGGCATGGGTGGTGTTCTCAGCCCTTCCAGGGAGAGGGAAAGCTTTGGGCAGGAGTAGGTACCTTGGCTGAGACCGCAGACAGGAGTTTGGCTCCCACACACACGCAGTTAGGAGGACCAAGGACTTTAAAGCAGGAGCAAGACATCTGACAAGGCGTGGCAAGAAGAGTGTCTTTGAGAGAACTCAAACGTAGTGAGTATAGGTTGAAACAAGGTAAGGTGGTGAAAGCTAACGACAGCCCACAGAGAAGTGAAGACACAGGGAACAGTGGGGAAGTGATGGCACAATGGGGAGAGTCTTGCAGTTCTCTGGGACGGGGTCCATTTCAAGTGCCCCTAGACAAACACATGCTGCAGGGGAGACAAAGAAGTCTGTGCACAGTTGCAGAGCTGGGCCTTCTTTAGGACATATGTGGTGAGATAGTTTGTAAGACTGGAGTGCTGCGTAGGTGGGTGTGAGATCCTCCAGAAAGACAAGCCCGGAAGCAGCAAGGAAGGCTGTGCGAGGGGATGGCTGGTGGTGAACCACTGGGAGCTCCTGGATAATGACCAGAGGACATTTTCACTTGGGAGGGTGGTCAAACACTGCAGCAGATGACCTGAAAGGTGGTGGGATCTCAAGATCTCAAGACTCTGCTAGAAACAACATTTTTGACCCTGTTTCAAGCAGGAGCTTGGACCAGGGTGACCTGCAGAAAGCTAGTCCAGTACAAATTATTCTCCGATCAAGTGGAGAGCAAACATACAGTATTTAACCTCCTGGTTTAGACTGACTTCAGAGAGATTACACACTTACTTAAGCTGAAAGTATGAGTAAGAATCATGTTAAAGCTGAAACCTAAAATCCCTTTTTTTTCCCCTCTTAAAGAATAGCTGCATGTTTTTTTTTCTTTTCCCACTGTGCCAACCCTCCCTCTGTGTCACTCAACACCCCATCATTCCTGAGGCTTTGATGTGCCTCTCATGGGACATCGGAGCAGAGGAGCTGCTGGGAATGACCTCTGGAGTAGCCTGAAGGCACGTGTGTTGTGCCTTCCAGATCGTGGGCATTGTTATGTTGCCACTTTGAGAGCTGCTGTGAGTCCTGTGTCCAGTTCTGGGCTCCTCAGTTCCTAAAGCACAGTTCCTAAAGGCTGGAGAGTGTCCAGGGAAGGGAAAGAAACTGGGGAAGGGGCTGGAGAACACATCCTGTAAGGAGCAGCTGAGGGGCTGGGGGGGTTTGTGTGGAGAAGAGGAGGCTCAGGGGGGACCTCATTGCTCTCCACAACTCCCTGCCAGGAGGTGCCATGGTCCGAGGGAAAGGGCAGAGGAGATGGCCTTGAACTGCACCACGGCAGGGGCAGAGCAGAGAGGAGGAACAATTTTCCCTGCAGGAGTGGTCAGGCCTTGGAATGAGTGTTCCAGGGAGGTGGTGGAGTCCCTGTCTCTGGAAGTGTCCCAGAGGGGTCTGGATGTGGCCCCTGGGGACATGGATTAGGGGGAATTGTGGTGGAGTTGGTAATGGTGGCACTGGGGGATTTACTGAAGTATCCCGGGAACTCCAGTACCCATGTTGGAGTTTCTAAAGCGTAAGTCCTTTGGAAGATGGGATCCAAGCTCACCCCATGGTTGGGAGCTCTCCAGGCAGACCAGAGGCATCTTAGCCTTGCTGTGATAGAGGGGGAAGAGGGAGACAGGCCTGGTGATCACCAATCAGCTCTTAAGTTTGCCTGGAAAATCACCCTGTTTCCATTTGGAGAGGGACACTTTCACCCTCCTTGTTATTTTGCACTGAGAGAAGGTTTGGATTAGATATTGGGAAGGAATTCCTGGTTGGGAGGGTGGGCAGGCCCTGGCACAGGTTGGGCAGAGAAGCTGTGACTGCCCCATCCCTGGAAGTGTCCAAGGCCAGGTTGGACGGGGCTTGGAGCAACCTGGGCTGGTGGGAGGTGTCCCTGCCTGTGGCAGGGTGTGGCACTGGATGGGCTTTGAGGTCCCTTCCAACCCAAACCATTCCAGGATTCTGTGACTCTAAGACAGTGTGAAAAAAACACAAGAAGGACCCTAAAGCTGTTGTTCTCTCAGCTATGGAATGTCATTACATTCTTCTCAGTGTGCTCACCACATTCATTTCATTTCTGGTTTTAGCCATGAAATCGTCCATTTGGAATTTTTCCAGCTAATCTAACTCTAGTAAATTTTGAATGTTATTTTTTTGATCAAATATATTATTAAACAACAAGAGCGCTCTGAAAAATTGGTGCTGTTTTCCCCCAGTCATGGTGTGGAGGAGGGAACTTGGAGGAGAGAGGAAGACCGGGCAGCTGAATCCAAGGAAACCTTGGATTGCAGTGACCTTGGCTGTCCATGGACATGCTGGGCTGGGTTGGGGGTGGATATTCTCTGCATCTGAATGACAGAAATACTGTTTCTGTGGCACAACTAGTTTTGGTTTCATACGAGATTCCAGCTAAACCAAAAATACAGTTCAATTCTGGCTCAGCAAGGGAAGAGTCCTCCCCTGATCCACCTGAGCCTGGAGGAAGTGGCTGAGAAAGATGCCAGGGTCAAAACCAGGGAAATGAAAATCTTTGGACTCAGCAGGGGTACAAGGCCTGCACAAGAGCTCCACAAGGTGTGTGGCTAAACTGGGAAGGAAGCAAAGGCCAAAAAATGAAACAGCACACATGGGGGAGTTCAAGACGGTGTCCAAATGTGCACGAGAAGATGGAAATGTGACTCTGGTGCAGCTGAAAGGAACAGCAGGAACAAACACAGGAGAGTTCTGAAGAGGGAAACGGAGAAGTGGGATAAGGGGATGAAGAGGACAAGCCAACAAAGCCTTAGATAACATACATCATGTAAAAATATCTTTCCGGGGTTAAAAAGCTGAAGGCCAAGAACAAAATGAGAGCTCTGACTGTTTCTTGCACTGGCAAGGTATCAACTCAGGTCAAGAGAGACACTAAAGGCAAGGTTCTTCTACCACATTTTCTTGCCTCTGCCTTCACCAGTGAATTCAGTCGTGGCATATCTGCCTTAGAGCTACTCTTGCCACACACTGAAGCTGGTGCTTTGCCAGAGTTTCCACAAAGGAAATAGTGGGAGCAAGAGAACAGATTCATTTCAGAACAAGGGACAGAGCAGGTGAGCTATTTCTCCATGAATTTACTACCTCTCTCCAAGAGCTAATCAGCAAACCCTGAAAATCAAGCCCATAATTAACATATTATTTCCATTCCTCCATCAGACTGAGGTACCACTGGAGCTTTCATGGGACAAAGGTGTCTCATATGGAAAATCATTGAGCTCTTGCACTGCTACCAAGATGCTTAATCTAAAACGGAATGTGTTTGTTGGGAGGGGAACTTTATTAACTGTATGTCCATCAGAGCATGCACAGATGACGAACTGGAGTGGTAGGAAAGGCAGTTCCCACACATGCAGATAATGCTGGAAATAACCACCCCAGGACTTGGGAACCTTCCTAGGAATTCCTTAGTGTTGCTAAATGGTTGATAGTGCCACACCAACCCCTCCAGCCCTCGCACATGTTTGTAAAACATCCCAAAGAACATTCGAGATGTGCAGGAAGCCCACTGGTGTCTAAGCCATGCCTTCTGCCTCCCCACCAGGCACGAGGGATCTGCTGCAAGCACAATAAACCACAGAGTGTTCTGGGCTCTGACAGACACATCACCTGTGTTTAGTTCTAAAAGCCCTACTTGTGCTTGCTGGAGGCCACTACCCAGGGGGTTCAGAGCTGTCTGCTCCAAATTGCTCTGTGCTGTTACACAGACTGGCTGAATTCTGTGTGCTTAGTAAGAGTAAAGCTTGGTTGGACAGCGTGTGGTGAGACTTGCAGGTGAAACAACCCATGCTCACCTATTGCACAAACACTGATTGCTGCCCCTTAACATGCTGGCCCTCAACATGGCCCAGAAATGTGCACTTGGAGCCCAGAAAGCCAAACTTTTCCTGGGCCAACTTGAGGGAGGGGATTCTCCTCCTTGGCTCTGCTCTCACGTGATCCCATCTGGAATGCTGCCTGGGGGATCCCCAGCAGAAGAGGGATATGGAGCTGCTGGAGTGAGTCCAAAGGCCACGAGGATGAACAGAGGGTTGGAGAATCTCTGCTGTGAAAACATCCGGGAGAAGAGAAGGCTCTGGGGAGACCTTAGAGTAGCTCCCAGTACCTAAAGGGGGCCTGAAGAAGATGTAGAGACACTTTTTGCAAGGGCCTGGAGTGCCAGGACAAGTGGGAATGGCATCAGACTGAAAGAGATTGAGATTAAACATGAGAAAGATGTTCTTCACTGAAAGGATGGTGAGAAATGGGAAGATGCTGCCCAGAGAAGCTGTGGCTGCCCCATCCCTGGAAGTGTCCAAGGCCAGGTTGGGGAGGGCTTGGAGCAACCTGGACTGGTGGAAGGTGTCCCTGTCCATGGCAGGGGGCACGAACTAAATGGTCTTTAAAGTCCCTTCCAAGCTCTCCTATGAGCCATAGGCATTTCTTGACCTTTCACAGGTTGTCCTGCTCCCCCCTTGCTGTTTTGCAGTGCTCAGCAGTCAAGGGTACACCGAGAGAACTGTGGCAATAGGCCCCCAAAAACGCCAGATGCAGGTAGGATTCAAAATTTCATCCAAGAGAAACCTTCAGAGGTTGAAGGCCCAAATCCCATCGACCTGAACTTCAACTCCCTGTGGCTCCCTTTAAAATCTCAGTCTAAATTTCAGCCAGGCAATACCAGTTAAACACTGTGGGGTGTCTTTCAACACTCAGGACTGAGTAATAACAGACTGCAGGGGTAAAAGAAATAAATGGCCCTGGTGGTCCTCATTTTTCCAGACCCTGTGCTGAGACATACATGCGGTTTGCAGTTGGTTGGGCTTCAGAAACCTTGCTTTGTTCTCTGTATTATCACACGAAGAATGACAAAAATAGTTTTCCCCCCGAGAATCTTAGCTTCTCCCTGAGCTTTTCCCAGCTGAGCCACTTCAAATCGGGTGGCAATTCCCCCTCGAGGAAGCGATCTCCTCCTGTGTGTGCAGTGAAATAACTGGAGATACTTCCAGGGCTCCTCCGCGAGCTCCTGAGCTGCTTCTGGCGCTATTGCAAACGCTGCACGGAAGAGAATTCCCAGCGGAGTCCCGGTTTTCCCACCTCAATTAGATCTTCAAGCGGATTCCTCGCCCGTAGGCGGACGCTTCGCCTCCCGGCAGCCTGACACGAGCCGGAGCCCGGCCGCTCGCTTTTCCACCGAGCAATGTTTACCTAATTAAGAGCTCCTCATCAGTCCCCGGCCCGTTAATTGCGCCATTAGCAGCAGTTCTGACGCGGGGATGAAGCTCGTGTCCGGCGGAGGAGGTTGGCTCCGCGGGAAGGCCGCCGGAGCATCCCCGCGGGGATGCCGCACGTCGCACTAATTGGTCCCCCGAGGGCTCTGCTCGGCTGCCAGAGGGGATGTGTTTCCTGGCGAGTAAAGCCGGAGCTGCTACAGCTCCTCTGCTGCGTGTTCACCCGTAGCTCCCCCCCGCGGGAGAGGTCGGATGGGGGGCTGAGGGTCTCCGTTGTCCCCTTTGTCACTGAGCCTCTCGGTCACTGCCCCTCCCGGCTGGGGAAGGGACGGAAAACTCAGCGGAGGGTAGTGGGCTCAGATAAAGTCTGGGAGAGATAGCTTCCCGAAAACCATCGTGGGCAAAACAGGTTCGAAGTGGGGATACGAATTGGAATTATTACCGACGGCATCAGAGCAGGATAATGAGAAGTCAAACGAATTTTACAAACACCTTCCCCCCTGCCCTTCCTCCATCCCTCCCGGGTTCTGCGTCCTCCCCTCCAGCGGCGCAAGGAGAGAGAGAGGGAGGGTGGGGGTTTCACTCAGTGGGTGGGCTCCCCATACAGTCCCAGCCTGTTCTGGGCACCTCCTGCTCCGCCGTGGGCTCCTGCAGGGGCTGCGGGTGCATCTCTGGTGTCCCGTGGCTCTCCATGGTCTGCGGAGGCGCTTGCTGCCTCCCCAGGCTCTTCCCCACGGGCTGCAGAGGAACCTCCGCTGCGGTGCCTCCAGCCCCTCCTGCCCCTCCTTCTGCCCATCCCTCGGCGCCTGCAGGGCTGTTCCTCTCCCTTGTTCTCTCTCCCTCCTCGCCTCTCGGAGCGCACTCACCGCTGCGCCATCCCTTTCTTTTCCTTTCTTTGCTCCCTTCTCCCGGAGCCGTCGCTCCGTCGCTGATGGGCTCAGCCTTGGCCAGCGGAGGCTCCGTCCTGGCCCCGGCTGGCACTGGCCCTGCTGGCCCCGGGGCATCTCCCAGCAGCTTCTCCCCGGAGCCATCCCTGCAGCCCCCCCGGCAGCCCGTGCAGGGGCTGTGGGAGCAGCGTGTCGGTGTGCGGGACACTGGGGTGTGCCCTGCGGGGGCTGCAGGGGCTGCCGTGTCGGCAGCTGCTCTTGGCAGGGCCACCTGAGACCCTCCGTCGGAGCTCGGAGGGACCAGCACAGGGCACGCTGCTCTTGACTACGCGGCCAGGTCGCTGACACTGATGGATTGGTCCTTAAGGAATAACCGAGGTACATCTGCAGATACACTGCCCGTGTCCTTGTGGGGCAAGTCAGCCGGCAGGTGCTAACTGGGCACAGCCCACAGCTGGTCACACTAGTCCAGGACGTTCCTCAAACACCTGGAGGACAATTTCTTGGGATAGGGATTCGGGGAGCTGCCTCGGAGAGCTCACAGGGTGGAGATCAATGTGCTTGGAGCTCTTTTCCAGCCTCAGTGATCCTGGGCTTCTCTTTCCTGCTTGAGCTCCAGCCTGTTGGCTTTCCCAGGGCAGCTTCCTGCAGGATGTCCTTGCTGAGAGGGGACAGCTGATGCCACAGGGGTGTGTGAGGAGCAGCACAGAGCTCCCTGCTACCCTGGCTGGAAGGGATGAAGGGAACCCCTGTGGGCTGGCCCAAGGCTGTTGCAGGCACGCAGTGCTGCTGAGGAACACACTCCAGCCTGGCCCCAAGGAGGGAACTCCTGGACATCTTTAGGAAAGAATCCTTCCCTAGGAGGGTGGGCAGACCCTGGCACAGGTTGGGCAGAGAAGCTGTGGCTGCCCCATCTCTGGGGTGTCCCAGGCCAGGCTGGACAGGACTTAGAGCAGCCTGGGCTGCTGGAAAGTGTCCATGCCCGTGTGTTCCCATCCCGGGAGGGAGAGCTGCCTCTGCCCGAACGAAGGGGTAAATAAGACCATTTGTGACAGCGTGGATTTTATTCAATACAGACTTTATTGAACACCAAAAACGAGAAAGGGAGATGGACAGAGAGAATGGAGACCTAAATGGAACCTATTCTAAATCTTCCTAACCTGAACAGTGATCTATCGTGCATTATGTAATTTCTATCCTGTGACTGCAAGAACTTATTTCTATGTATTATATATAGAACAATATAACAGTATAAATAGTACAACTATTATAATATGTAAATATAATAACTATTATGTACATGTATCTGCAGAGTAAATCTAAAATAGTCTATCTAAACACTATATATATGATTCACAATTAAATTAATTAATTGCGATAATAGAATTCTTTAATTAACTAAATTAATTTCAATAATTAATTAATTGGCTTTTGTCATTTTCTGTTTGTAATAGAATATCCATGTGTGTGTCACAGTCCTGCAGGGAGGTTCTGGGAGCAGCAGCTCCTGTCTTTGCTCATTCCCTGCAGGAATGGTGAGGAATTGGGAAAAGTGTCGCAGATCGGTGGTAGAGTCACTGTCTCTGGAAGTGTTCCAGAGGAGTCTGGATGTCATCCATGGGGTCCTGGTGGTGGTGCTGGTGGTGCTGGTGATGGTGGGACCGGATGGTGTGAAAGGTCTCTTGCAGCCTTGCTGATTCTCTGTGCCACTTGGCACTGGCTGTCTCCCATGGGTGCGGGTTTGACTGTCCTGTTGGGAACTGTTTGTTCTTGTGGAGGTGTCCTTGGGATGATGTCAAATGCTCTGGGATTGGTGGGTCATTCCATAGGGCCGTGTCCCTGCAGAGCTGTCCCGTGCAGTGCCTTCATGGCATGGCACAGGCTCCGGGCCAGCTCCTAGCTGNCGGCGGGGGCTCTGCGGGGCACGGCCCTGGCTCCGTGTCCCCGCCTCTGCCACCCGCTTGGCTCTGTCAGGAGAAGCTGCGGCCCCACTGGGGGCCTCCAGCTGGGCAGGGGAGGCGCAGACCAGCTCTGGTGGGCGCGGGTCGGGCACCCGGCACTCAGCCCAGGCCTCGCGAGGGGTGGGCACTGACAGCCTCTCGGCCGCTGCCCTTCTCAGCCTCTTCTCTTGCCCATCTCCTTGGGACAGCTCCAGCATGCTCACTTTGTCCCACTCATCCTCCTCTGGCCGCAAGGGCTTCACCTCAATAGTGTGTATAGTCCTGTGTTCCCAGTCCTCCAGTGGGAGCCCTGTGTAGCTGTCATCTTCCCAGTGGGAATGCTTGGGGGGTCTGTACTCTCCCCAGTTGGAAAACTCCTGGCCAATGGAGTCATCCTCTTGGGAAAGCTCTTGGGCAATAGAGTCTTCCCAGTTGGACAGCAGGTCTTGGGACCTACTCACTTGTCCTCCAGACTGGCCTTCCAGGTTGGAGTATTCCCGCTTGGTCAGGTCTTGGTAGCTACTGATTTCTCCCTGGGACTGCTCTTCGTCGATGGTGTGTTCCCAGTTGGACAGGAGTTCCTGATAGCTACTGACTTTTCCTGGGGACTGCTTGTCCTCATTGGAGTCTTCCCAGTTGTTCAGTTCTGGGGAGCTACTTCCTATTTCTTGGGACAGCTCTTCCTGGCTGGAGTGTTCCCAGTCACTCTCCTCTGGGTAGCTACTTCCTTTGCCATGGGANAGGTGTCCTTGGGATGATGTCAAATTCTCTGGGATTGGTGGGTCATTCCATAGGGCCGTGTCCCTGCAGAGCTGTCCCGTGCAGTGCCTTCATGGCATGGCACAGGCTCCGGGCCAGCTCCTAGCTGCGGGCACAGCCTGGCACCAGAGCAGGACNGCTGGGCAGGGGAGGCGCAGACCAGCTCTGGTGGGCGCGGGTCGGGCACCCGGCACTCAGCCCAGGCCTCGCGAGGGGTGGGCACTGACAGCCTCTCGGCCGCTGCCCTTCTCAGCCTCTTCTCTTGCCCATCTCCTTGGGACAGCTCCAGCATGCTCACTTTGTCCCACTCATCCTCCTCTGGCCGCAAGGGCTTCACCTCAATAGTGTGTATAGTCCTGTGTTCCCAGTCCTCCAGTGGGAGCCCTGTGTAGCTGTCATCTTCCCAGTGGGAATGCTTGGGGGGTCTGTACTCTCCCCAGTTGGAAAACTCCTGGCCAATGGAGTCATCCTCTTGGGAAAGCTCTTGGGCAATAGAGTCTTCCCAGTTGGACAGCAGGTCTTGGGACCTACTCACTTGTCCTCCAGACTGGCCTTCCAGGTTGGAGTATTCCCGCTTGGTCAGGTCTTGGTAGCTACTGATTTCTCCCTGGGACTGCTCTTCGTCGATGGTGTGTTCCCAGTTGGACAGGAGTTCCTGATAGCTACTGACTTTTCCTGGGGACTGCTTGTCCTCATTGGAGTCTTCCCAGTTGTTCAGTTCTGGGGAGCTACTTCCTATTTCTTGGGACAGCTCTTCCTGGCTGGAGTGTTCCCAGTCACTCTCCTCTGGGTAGCTACTTCCTTTGCCATGGGACTGCTCATCCTCACTGCAGTATCCCAAGTTGGGCCGTGTTTGGGTTCTACTGACTTCCCCTTGGGCCTGCTCGTCCTTGTTGTAGTTGTCAGAGGTGGATGGTCCTTCATAGCTCCTGTCTTCTTGGGGTTGCTCTTGCTCCAGGTTTTCTTCCCAGTCAGATGCTTCTTGGAAGCTCTTAATTCCTATAAAGGAAAGCATTTCCTCCATGTATTTCTCCCAGTCAAACACTTCTGGGAAGTTACTCACTTCTTTGCTCTGCTCCTGTTCCAGGTTTTCTTCCGAGTTGGACTCTTCTTGGTAGCTCTTCATTCCAACAAAGGAAAGCACTTCCTCCATGTATTCCTCCCAGTCAGGCAGTTCTTGGGAATTTTTGGCTTGTCCAGGGGACAGGTCCCGCTCAGTGCGGTCTTCCCCTTGGGACATTTCTTGCTGTGTGTCGATTCCTTCGTGGGACACTTCTTGGTCTTCCTCATCTTCCCCTTGGGAACTCTGTTGATCAGAGTAGTATTTCCATTCTATCCCCTCCCCAGCCAAGGCCACCCCCTCGGTCCCTTCCATTGCCAGGACTGAACCCCACTCTGCCTCCTCCTGCTGCTCACTGAGGGCCTGGGATTCCTCCTGGGAAGTTGAGGGGCTGGGTGGGGAGCAGGGGATCTGTGGGGCAGGGACTGGGCTCTCTTCCCTCTCTGCTGCAACTGCCTCTTCCATTTCTGCAGCCACGCTTGGGTCCAGCTCTCTCTGCTCCTCCAGCTTCTGGGCAGATTGCTGGATCTCAAGCTCAGCCTGGCTCAGGACCACAATGGTGACGAGCCTGGCCATGAACAGCAGGGCCTGGCTGCCCTCTTGAAGAATGAGGGGCTCCTCCTCAGGAGTGAGAGGCTCCTCCTCCTCCTCAACTCTGGGCTGGGCAACTGCTGCCAGCTCAGTGCCCGTGGCACTCAGTGGGGCAGGAGCCGTGCTGGACAGGTCACGGGCTGCCTCTCCTGTCACCCCTGTGGCCACACTGCTGGCAGAGCTGGGCCTCCCCCAGGGACACGTCTGGGGTTCCCCTGCATTCACAGAGGTCAGGGGTTTGTCCCAGATGCTGTAACTGAGATCATGTCCCCATTGGGACAGCTCGTCCTCCCTCACCTCTTTCTCCTTTTGGGGCAGCCCTTGGGCACTGTACTCTTGGCCTCTTGTATCTCTCCATTGGGACAGCTCTTGATGTCTGTCACCGTCCTCTTCCCACTGGTGCAGCTCCTGGACTCTCACATTTTCTTCCTGTGGGTACAGCGCTGAGTGTCTCCCATAAATGCCACTGGGAGACTTCTTGGACTCTCACATCTTCTGGAAATTCACAGGTCTCCTGGTGTCTCCTGGCTCTCCACGGGGCATGTTCGTGGACTTTCATTTCTTCCCATTGGTTGAGCTCTTGGAGTGTCACATCTTCTTCCCATGGGTTGGCATCTCCACGTTGGGAAAGCTCTTGATCCGTGTCATCTTTCCAGTCTTTATCCATGTCAAAAAAGGCCCCCTCCTCAGTGTGTGACAGTGGCAGGTGTGACCCACCCACTGCCCCCTCCCACTGCCCAGTGAGTGCCTCCTCTTCCAGCCAGCTGGGCGTGGGGCTGGGGGACTGGGAATGAGGGTTCCTCTTGTGCTGGGCCATCTGCGCTGTGCTCTGCTGCACAGAGATGCAGGAGCTGCTCTGTCCTGGGACAGCGGCTCTGTTGGCAGTGGGGACCCCTGGCTTCTGTGTTCTTAGAGGGGGGGCTCTGTGGTGTCACAGCGGGCTCTGGGCACCACTGTGTCCCGTGTCACAAAGGGCCTGACGTGTCACAAAGGACCCCCACCCCGGCACCCCGTGGGTGGCAGAGAGGACTGGAACTGGCCCGGGGCAGTCCCGGCACACGTGGGTTTGCAGCCCCTGTGGAAGTTTGGCTCAGCTCCCCACCAAACACAGCTGTGAGCCAGTTAGCTCCTCTAACCCCCCTCCAGAAACAAAGGAAAAAAAGTAGCAAAAAGGAAAATGTAGTAAAGAAATATATATATTTACAGATTACACAAATACAAATAACCACCTGAGAGAGAGAGAGAGAGCATAAACAGCAATTTAAGTATTCGCATAGTATTCACCTGAGGAGCATAAAGAGGGGCTTAAATCCCTCAGTTTGAGCAAGCACAACACGAGCAAATCAGTTTCCTGAGCTGTTCTAACATCGCACCCACCAGAGGGCAGCAGAAACTGAAGAAGCGACCGCAGATGTTGCTTTGTTTGACTTTCACATTCAGGAAGAGCGATGAAAGGAAAACAAACCCTTTAGAAAAAGAAATACTTTAGAAACACTTCTGGTAAAAGCTAAATTGGCACCTAATTTTAATAACCTTGAAGTGGTCTCGTGCAATTCTGAACGCAACAATTTTCAACAAAGAGGTGTAACTCAAATTACCTGCTAGTAAGAACAGCTATTCTGTATTTGGTAGTCACAGCATTATCTGTGAGGATAAGAGGCCATGTTAGTATAATGCTAATTATGTCCAAAATATGCATATTCATTCCCATGACTGAACAAAATATTGTGGTAGAAGAAAACCAGAGTGTTTAGGAAATTAATGTTTCGTATAATGGAATTTTGAATGAATGCTTTCAAATAACACACAGAAAACTATGTTGCAGTTTGCTACAAGGGTATAGAGGTTTGTAGTGACATTTTATTCAAATAACACCTGTTGGAAAATAAAAGGATAATTCTCTAATTTACAGCAATATAGGGATTTCCCACAGCATTGCATTTTCAGATATTGTATCCACAGTAATAAATTAATTGCATTCAGAAGCAATGAAAAGCTAGAATTAATGTGGGATATAGAGAAAATAGTCAAAATAAGGACATCTCTAAATGTCTACTGTGTCATAGAGAAGGACTGAAATGATTGGCAGTAGATTTTACCTGTAGCTGATGCCTTGAATTATGTTGAGAGTAGCTAGTTAGTATAAATAAATGATGCATTTTTCTTGTCAGTTATTAACAGTAATTTGAAGTACCTGATGTAATTGTCAGAAAGTAAATAAATCCAGTAAGGTTACACTGAAATAAACAAATGAAGTATTTGTTTGAGTAAAATGTTGTTACCGTGCCAAAGGAGGACCCTTGCAGAGAGGAGTGTTAAAAGGAAGGAAAGAGCATCAGAGCCCACCCTCTGTACCTCTGCGGATTGCACAGAAATGTGGACACCTAATTTATCCATTTATCAGAAACTCTCGCAAATTATCACCCAAATCTCATCTGCTTTTCTATTCGAAGAACTTACAGTTTGTAATACAAACAGGCAGAGTCCTGGTGATGGCACAGACGCCTGTTCAGGCAGCTCAAAAGACATGGAAACCAGTCAGCTGAAATCATTCAAGTAGTCTGTTCTTCACTTCTTCCCTCGAGCAAAACCACAAAACAGAGCTCAAGGAGAAAAAAAGCAAGAGATGCTTCCTCTGAGACAAAAAAAGATCTGTTTGTAGAGGGCTTCCAATCCATACTGCTTCAGGAGCATGCAGCTCACCTGTGGCTTAGCTGACCTTGTTGCTTTTGAATATCACATCCATCACCGTAAAGCTTTGCATGCTCTTTGTGTTGGATCAGGCAGGTGAATTCACCCCTCCAGCAAAGGCACCGCCACAGTGACCTCTCAAACTAAGGAAAATGAGGAATATTGTGACAAGAGGCAAGGATTTGGTGGGGGAAAAAAACAAACCACTAAGGCATGCCAGCTGTGTGGTTTTTGAACTGTGCTTTTTCTTTGGATTTTTGTGTATGAATATATATATATATATATATAGAGAGAGAGAGAGAGAGAGAAAGAGAGAGAGAGAGAGAGAAGGGCATGTAAACCCAATTTTGCAGAGACTGTGTTTCCTCAAGAAATGCTATTCATTCTTACAGAAACTGTCCAGATCCTGTGAGTTTAGAGGGAGGGAGATTGCTGTGTGTGTGGATTTTGCTTCTGGTGAAAGGCAGGAGCTGTCAGTTCACTCTTCCATCTGACTGCTGACATCAGTGGGAACTTGGTGACAAGTGACCTTATTACTCAGAAAAGCAAGATCCTGTGCAAAGATGCTGCCAAGAAACAGTTAATTCCGTTTGGCTGATGTCTTTTTGCCTCACACAGTGGTGCATCACACTGCTTTGAATATTTATTCCCTTCATTTTCAGCCCCAAGTGAAGGAATACACGAGTTTTCACTCTCTGTAATTTATGTAATTACCTTTGTCATTTGCATAAGATTTAAGCAGATAAAAGGATTGAAGAGAGGATTTTTTTTCCTTGAAGTTTTAACAAAAAAAAAAAAAAAGGTAAACCTGTGATTTTAGTAAAAGAAAACAACAAACATTCTTTGTCACACTTGAGGGCAGTTGCTACAGTGCTTGTCACTGGACACTGTAGCAGAACTAGCAAGTCTCCAGTGCTGTCACGACGGGCAGAAAGAGGAGCCTGTAGAATTATTATTTACCCTGAAGACACAGAACACAAATTAGTTCAGAGCTGATTATGCTTTAGTTTTTTTTTCTCAAGAGGATCTTAAATAGGAAGCAGGCTTTGAGAGGCAGCATTTGCTCCATAAATGACAAGAAAGATAGTGGAAAAGCATCTGGTTTACAAGTATCTTTCATTGGATTAGTGCCTTTTGTATCCAGTGCTGGTTTTGCACACTTCTAGGCCCATCTAAAATCAGGTTTGTATCATTTTAGCTATTATTACCATAAAAACTGAAATAGCTATAGGAGGTAGCTTCCAGTGTAAATCCTGTTACAAATTAATAACAGTGGTTAGATTAGCATGAACAATTCTCTCATGGAAGAATTTTGCTAACTCAGCATAGTTAAACTAATATGAATTTTCTATATTGGAAAAATCTTTGAGGAGTGCAAGGAGGTCCCTGATGCAGCAGTGGAATCTTCAATCCTTTTATAGTTCATATCAGGACCTACTCTTTCATTGCCAGTCCTCACTCACTGTCTGTCTTCTCTCAGTTTACTGTGTAACCTGTTGAGTTCACTGACCCAGGTACTCCTGGCAAAGAATCCAATATTCAATTTGCTTTATCCAATTCTTAGGCATAATAAAGCCAGTTGTGAGACAGTAAACATTTGTGCTGCCCCTCTTTTAGCATCTTTCATCAGAACCTTCTAAGCAGTCTGTGGTTGGACACAGGTAACATAAGGCAAAGAAGAGTGGGGAAAGGGATGAAACAGAGAACTGAAGGAATATGGTGAGTTTTGCCCGGTGTCCAACCAAGAAGCTGGAGCTTCTTGCTCCAGGGTGGGATCCCTCCTCCTCCTCCTGCTCCGACCTTGGTCTCTGCGTTTTTATCTCATGGATGGAAGTTTCCAACG
The DNA here is from genome assembly GCA_013399695.1 of Formicarius rufipectus. Lineage (NCBI taxonomy): Eukaryota > Metazoa > Chordata > Aves > Passeriformes > Formicariidae > Formicarius > Formicarius rufipectus. The sequence continues at coordinate 642,215 of VXAU01002756.1, forward strand.
GTGCAACACTCCTTACTTCTTAAATATGTTATCACAGAGGCGTGACTATGATTCTTAATTGGCTCAACTTTGGCCAGCAAGCAGGAAGTCCCTCCTGGGCCTGGATGTCATTGGCTCCAGAGGTCAGGGGAAGCTTCTAGCAGCTTCTAACAGGAACCATCCTGGTAGCCCTCCCTTCTACTAAAATTCAGCTACAGAAACCTATGACAAGGAAAGAAGTGAGAATGAAGAAAAGGGGCAACTGCAGCTTAAGCATTTGTTAACTTTGCTGCCTAGACCTTAAAACTTTAAATTGAATGTATTTTAAATCCAATCATAAATGTATTCCTGTCACTGCCTCGTCGTGTTTCCATATTTTTTCTCCAGTCTCAAAGCTTTGTTCCTGAAGAAATTTTTCTGTCACTTTTAAATCACTTTGTAAATCACTAAGTAATTTGTAGATCAAAAGTCAGTAAGGGTTAGGGAAATGTGTACCAGGACCTTTAATTTCTTCATGGTTAAATGAACAGTAATTCATTCAAAAGACTCATCACTTCAGGTGGGAGGATGTTTAGTCATGGAACAGATACACAGATACCAAGACTCTGACAGTCTTTTCTCTTAGGCTCTCAGGAAAAGCATTTTAAAAGTGAATACTGCTTATGACAGAAAAGGTAGCAAGTTAGTTTTTTGGTTTGTTTTTGTTTTTTTGTTTGTTTTTTTTTGTTTGTTTGTTTGGGTGTTTTTGTTTGTTGGTTTGGTTTTTTGTTTGGTTTTTTTGGTGTGTTTTTTTGTTTTTTTTTTTTTTTCTGTAATGTCTTTTTTTTCCCTTCTAGCATAAACAAATATTACTGTTGATCCTGTAGTTCTGCGTTGACTAGGCAAGGTAATAACAGGGAATTAACCCATAAGACTCACAGGCATGGATTTTCTGGCTTTTTATTAATTCTCCAAGTGAAAACTTTCCTGGAGTTGCTGTTCTGTGAAATTGCATTGTCTCCCTCTAGTGACTGCTTCTGTCTCTCAGCTCACTTTAATATTGCATTTTCAGAGACAGGGGATCTTTTACATTTTGTGCTGCAGTCTGTCCCCATCCCATCAGTGCCCAAGAACTTGTGTTGTGGCTGTTTGGTTTCACAGCAGTTAGTGGGGCCAAGCCAGCTGGAACTTCAGAAACTCCACCTCAGCAAAATCCAGCACTGTGATATAGTAGCAATTCTTGGAGGAGGGAGTGCAGGTGCCACACAGAGCAAGTGTTCTGCAGTCTTTGGATTTCTTTTGGGTTAGGGTTAATGTTTGACCTAAAGGAGCACCACAGGGTGCTGTCCTGCAGACTCGTGGTCCTGAAGGTCAAAATAAGGAAACCCAAAATGTTTTCATTGTGATCTTTAGTTGCAAAGCGAGTGGCCTACATCTCCTTCTCACCCAGGAGCCATAAAGTAACTTAGCAGTTCATCAGGTAACACTCCAGTTTATTCCAGTGATGTTAACTCTGCCCTCTGTGTTGCATACCCAGCTTCTCAGCATTGCACTGCGTTAACACTAACATTGTGTGTTAACGCAGTGTCCCATATCTGTTAGAAATTTTATTAATTGTTGATGAGAACTCACTGGGACCTGAATGTATAGGCTGTTATTATGTCTGCATCAACAGAATTCCACTTGCTGGATTTCAGTCTTACTCGACTTATGGCCATAACATTCTTGACAAATCAGCCATTGGAACTGGATCAAACTGGGTCATTTTCTGTGTATGATCTCTCTGTCCACCCCAAGCTTTTGTGGTGGATCTGGCTTCATGCACAGGGGGATTTGAAAGAGGTTAAGAATCATTTTCCCCTAGTACATTATCACAGCGATCACCCCCTGTATTTCTATTCCATTCTTCAGGGGTTGCAATTAATTTTCTAACCCGTGCAATGCTGGGTGGATTGGCAGCCTCAATCTGTGGTGGATTGATTCCAAAGCCTCGTTATATGCTGTGTCTGTCGGGTTGGGTCTGCTTCGGCATGAATTAGTCTCTTAGATTTGGAGGATTTTTAGTCCATTTTTTTGTAGGTTAGTGTGTTCTCTGCCCTACCCCCCTTGCCATGTGGCCTACGAGCCCTAGAGAAAGGACACACAGACCATCTAGGTATGGAGGAGATGAACAAAAAACAAAGAACACTTTATTNTCATCTCTGCCTCTTTTTGTTGTTTGGTAGGTTGGTTTTTTTTTTGTTTTGGTTTGGTTTGGGTTTTTTTGTCTTGTTTGTTTGTTTGGTTGGTTGGGGTTTTTTTGTTTGTTTGTTTTTTGTTTGGTTTTTTTGTGGTTTTTTTTTTTGTTTTGTTTGGTTTGGTTTGGGGGTTTTTTGTGTGTTTTTTGTGTGTGTTTTTTTGTTTGTTTGTTCATTTTTGTTTTTGTTTTTTCCTGCTTCCTGTACCTGGTTCTGCAGCTGTTTCAATAACAATAGTAATTCATCTGCTTTCCTCCCTCCTATTTCTTCTCTTAGATCTTCTTTCTTTCTGTTATGCATTTTCCTATCTAAATTCTCCCATAATTGTCTTTCCCTGCACTCTGCCAAAGCGAGTAGAGTCCTAAGAGGATCATTCTCAGTCATGCGATTATCAACTTGGATTCCCTTTTTTTTCCCTGCTACCACCCTTTCCTGATTTAATTGATCTTGCAGTTGTTTCACCAAGTCTGCAGAGATCTAATCATTTCTCCCTCTGCCTGTTTCGTAGTATAACTTCTTGTGAGTGGCAATTAAAGCCATTCCCAAAATTGCACATAAAACTGCTTTTCTTTTTCCCGTTCTTTTTGTTTGTTTATCAGCACATTTATCCAATTAACTACCACTTCAGGGCTATACCATTTTCCATTTGCCCATTCTGTGCCTGGTGGTGATGGGAAGGGATAGTATTCTCTCAACTTCCCTAAAAGGCGGGAGCAGTCAAGCACTGATGTTTCCCAAGCATTCATGGCTTGCTGCTGCTCCGATCCCTCCCAGCTTACAGCTGAGGGATCACTTCACACCACTCTCTGTCCATCATTCACGGGTGGAGTGATGGTATCTTGTATGAATGCTTTTGACCACCATTGCATCCTGTCCATGTCACATCCCATTCCTAAGAGGAAGGGGGTACCCAAGATTAGTAGATGTCCATGGTTGAGAAGGAATGACAAATGCCAGAGAGTCAAAAAAAAAACCCCCAAACAACTTAGAAACTTCTATTACTGAATTACACACTCAGCATAGAAATTGGTGCAAGCCAGTCCCTTATCTTCTAGTAGGAGAAATAATGAAAGAAAAGAGTGAAGGGAGAGAGGTCATACAGGAGAGGAAAGGAGATCATCAGTCCTGGGTCCAGTTTTGATCCAGCCAAGATGGTGTCCTGAGTACAGGGGGACAACAAAGGTGCTTTTTGTCAGTATCCTTTTATTGATAAGTTTTCCTCACTGTGGGGCCAAGTTTCTCCCTTCTCCTGTAAATGAGTTAGCATGTGAAGTCCATTCTTCTAAACCTTTATGGAACTGAGTCACAGGGATTTACGGGTATTTGGTGGTCTTGACCACCCCACTACTGGATTAGCCTTTGCCCAACTTCTGTGGTGGCCCTGTCTTTTGTGTGTCTCCATGGACCCAAACGAGGAGGTTGGCCACAAGAGAAGTGCTGCCCTATCTCCTCATGCCCTACTCCCCTCCAGGCACATTCTGTTCTAACTTGTCTGTTTGTTACAGGTCTTTGAGACATAACACAGAATTAATTGCTTGTTGACGGAGTAAGAGTCACAAGGGAGTGTCTCCAGATGCCCCATCTGGCAGCATCCCTACTGTAGTGTCACTCAAGGCAGTGCTGAAAGGGGCAGGTGAGGTGAGGGCAACACTGGGTGAGGGCCAGGACAGAAGGACCAGCCCTTGGAGGGTGATTTTTAAGGCTGGGGAGAGGGTACAGGGAGCATCTTGGGCAGGGCAGGGCAAGTGCTGCCCTTGGGGCAAGTGGGCATGGGGTTGCAGGGATGTGCCCCCATCCCTGCAGCGCTCCCCAGCCTTCTCCTTGCTGCCTCCAGACTCCTTCATCTCCCTCCACTCCAACCCATCCCCAGGCCCGTGCATCTCCTGCCCCAGCTTCCCCAGCCTCCCCAGCCACCACCTCCCTGCCATCCAGCCCCACTGAGTCCTTTCTCTCTCACCCACTCCTCCAGGCCTTGGCTGGGAGCATCACCCAAATCATGGTCATGGATAAAACATACAAAGGAAAATCCAGTTAGAATCAATTTAGAATGAGAGACCAAAGATAGTAAAGGGTACAGGAGACCCTCCTGTTGGGTTAGGAGTTACAGAACAGACACCTTTTATTTCTAAACCTCAGACAGAGCTTAGCTGCAGCTAAGTGCAGTCTTAGTCTCAGGCTGGGACAATGGTGTATGTCTGCTGGAATTAACTGCATGGATTCCATTAGTATTGGTTTAGCATGCTAACAGCCACTTTCACCCAAGAAGCCTACTCATCACTTCTTTCCTTGAACAAAACCACAAACAGACACTTGATATGGAATTAAGGTGTCAGTTGCTCTCAAAATCTCACAAAAACAGAATAATGTCATGGTGTTATTCTGGTTCACATGGATGTAATTGGATGAAAGTGAGGAACTATGGATGAAAGCAAGGATGTGGAAGAGCTGGAGTCCCTCAGGTGTGCTCCTATTCTAAAAAGACAACCCTGAAAGTGCTCTAGCCCTGCAGCAGCAGTCAGGGAATAGAAGACACACAGCTGTACCCTCACTGGCATGGTGAGGCTGTCTTGGTAACCCCCTCTGCATCTCCACATTTTTAACCTGAGCTCAGCACTCCAAACCTACCTAGCTCTGAAGAGCAGAAGGAATGTTCATTGTTCAAGGACTGACCTTTCTGAGTTCGGGTGTGTGCCAAAACAAATTAGAAAATGAAGAAGGCAGGAAGTGCTGAGTTACTGGTTGTGTGGTGTTGTGGTCTCACTGAGAGATTACTTCAGTGTATTGAAAGAAAAGAAAAGTAAATGTCAGATTGTGAAAAAGAATATCCTTGCCCTATCTTTAGAAAGTTCATTTCAGTGAAAGGAGTCATAAACTGAAAGGCATTAGAATTCACAGATACTCCAGCAGTCTTAGGTTCACTGACCGAATCCCCCTCACAGGGGCAGCAGTAAGCCTGCAGTGACTTTCAGCACTATCTGTGTGCTGCAGACATGAAAACAGAGTTTGGATGAGCCTTCAACTGCTTTTACAGCTTTTATACTATGTTTTAAGAAGCATATGGGTCTTGAATTACTAAATGGAAAGACATTAAGCAAAAAAAGAATTTAGCTTGTGTTACCTAATCCTATCTTCATTTTACCTTTTTTTTTAATTTCCTTTTCATTCTATTTGGCTGTCTTGCATACAGTCCTATATGAAAATTAGAAGACAGTTTTAACTTTCTTTGTTGAACTGGTGTTTGTGCTCCTGATTTTGCAATATGTGCCAATACAATGCACCATCACACACATCACCATCCTTCCTCCGCCTCCTGAGTGCTTCTGACAGAATGTGTTCAAAACTGGTGGCCTTCAATGACATTTTTCAGACACTTTCAATAAAGGTGTGTAAAATCATTTCATAAAATCATTTCTATATCTTTTCTTTCAGAGAGAGATTAAGGAAAGAACTTTGCCAAAAAGCAGTATTGCCCCAGTTTCAGAGGTAAGAAGCCAGTGAGGGCAGAGGCAGGTCAGTGGGAGCACAGTCTGGATTTCCTGAGCAAAACAAGAGAATTACTCCCTAGTCCTAATGTGCTGTCTGTGTTTTTCTATGAAAAACTAGCAATGCCTTTTGTGCTACACAGGGTCTGATGTGCACCACTGAAAAGCTTCACATCTGCTCAGCTCTGATTTAAGCAATCTCTTGACAGAAGCCAGAGTGCTCTGAAGAGCTTTGTAAGTCACCAGTGCTGTCTGGCTGCCTCGACCTGCTGGACCGCATCAGTATGCTGGATTAGCTTCTGGAGCAAGAATTCTTCCCTTTATGAGGAATCATACAAGTAGTTGCAGAGTTATTTCCCTTTCCCCTGACACCTTGAGGTTAAGTTTGCAAGGTCTGTAGAACAATTTTCCATGAACTAAAGTGGAATACAAGGCAAAACCTAAAGCATTTATAGAGTCTATAGGTTCTCCAAATCTTTTCTATGTTTATTTTTCCTGTCATGTTTACTTGGTGCTTCTGACTCTTCTGTCCCTCTAATAGGGGAAAATCTGATAGTTGTAGCAGCAGTCTGAGACTTTGGAGTTCTCAGCTCTGTGGTGGCAAGTGCCACTGGGCACACTGGGTGATCATGGACGTGCTACTTGTGAGAGACTGAAAACCTGAAAGGATTAATGTAAACCTGAAAGAGTTAATGTCTCAGATACTGAGCAGAAGAGACAAGGAATGTTACCATACCAATGAGACCATGTGAGGTTAGAAAAAAGGGTCTTGGGTAACTATCTCTAAAAACAAGTTTGAGGCAGCATTGCACTTGCACTCTGACAAGGGGGAGGGGAGTCTAAGCCATAAAACCCCCCCCCGACTCCATTCTGAAAAGTTTGGGAATAACGAAATGCACGTGTGTGAGGACTGTTCTATAAACAGCACAGCTGAGAAGAGCTGCGTGTGAACCCCCTGCTTGGGCACCCTCCATCCAGATGAACCGGACCAGAGACAGCGCTGGAACGCTGGCTAGTGGCCTGGATCCTTGTTTTCTACCTTTATTTTCCTATTTTTTCTTCTTCCTTTTCTCCTCTTCTTAAATATTTAAATTGCTGCTGCCATGGGCTGTTCAGCCTGTCTATTATGAAGTTAAAAGTTTCTTTCACTTGTTGCCACAGGCTGTTCAGAAATGTTTAAATTATTGTCACCACGGGCCACTCAACCTATTGTATGGTTTAAGTCATTGCTGCCGTAAATAAAATTTTCTAATTAATTGTTTGGTGTTGTTTGACCTTAATTTAGCCCAAGGGTATCCTGAATTTAGGCTATCCCAGAGCAGGCAGCCCAGGATTTCCCTCTCAGGATCCAAACATTATTTCACCTCCCTGTGCTGTCACTTGTCCTTTTGTAGAAAAAGGGGATGATGATCCTGACCTCAGTTATGAAAGTACCTCAATGTGGCAATGTTAAATGCTGTAAAAGAATGAGACATTATCAGTTAAAGCAAGAAAGTATTTTACCTTGTCATACCAAGGACTTGAGCTTCACTGTCCTAATTTGTAGCTGGCAACTTAAATGGCCAGCTGAGGCTCCTTGACACTCATCATTAATTACAAGGTGGATTAGGAGTTCTGCTGAGGCAGGTTGGCACTTCTGACACACAGAGACTTAATTCTGCATAGACACACCTCTGTTTTACTAGCACAGGAATATTTCTTGTATTTAGCAAGAAATTAAAATCCTTTTACTTTTCTTTCTAATAATCACCCTATCAGAATAATAGTGGCTTTTCCCTTCCTAAGAGCACCTTTACTGATGATAAATACTTCATCTTCCTAGTGTCCATCCAGACATCTAGAATGGGAGTTAGGAAGTTGATTTCCAGCATCCCACTTCAGAATACTAACTTCAAAATGCTTTTCAGCTCCCACCCATCTACAGAGATTCCAGGTTGCCCTGTTTGCCAGCATGTGGGCAAGCAAACTGCCAAAGGTCTAGAGAGTAAGTAATATGAGGAGTGGTTGAGGGAGCAGGAGTTGTTTAGCCTGGAAAAAAGGAGGCTCAGTGGGGGGACCTTATTGGTCTTTGCGACTACCTGAAAGGAGGTTGTAGCAAGGGGGGGAAAACACTCTTCTCCCAGGAAACAAGTGACAGAATAAGAAGCTGTGAGGTCCTTGCTCAACATTAGGACATTTTTTTTCACTGAAAGAGTGGTTAAGCACTGGGACAGGCTGCCCATTAAAGTGATGGAGTCACCATTCATGGAAGTGTTCAACAAACAACTGGATGTGTCACTTAGTGCTATGGTTTGGTTGACGTGGTGGTGTTTGGTCAAAGGCTGGAAGTGATGATCCTGGAGCTATTCTCCAATCTCAATGATTCTATGTCTGATTTTAAAAAGTGCTTGTTCAGAACCCACCCAGGGGGTTAACTGGACAAAATGGGGACAAATATCGGATTTGCAGAAATGGGTGGGATTTCAGAGGGAGAGATGATGGGATGACAATAAGTAAAATTTCTTGACATTTTCAAGTACCCTTTTTCAAGTGCCCCCTCTCTGTTAGGCACTTTAGCCTTGTCTTTTCCTTGGCTTTCTGCTATTCTGGGTCCTCATCATTTGTATTTCCAAAGGGTGACCTTTGCTTTCACCTCAATCCCAGAGTGGCAGCAGAGGCTCCAAGGGCACCGCTCGGCAGCTGGAGGGAGAAACAAGTGCAGGGACATCTGTGCCTCTCTGACTTTGGGTGGCCAGAGGAAGCAACCAAGCTTTAAACTGGCTTAGCCCCTGTCTCTTGGTGGGGAAAATGTGGTCAGTTCCTCACTGAGGATGGTTAGTAGGTAGGCACAAAGCTGTGAGATCCTGAAGTTCATTTAGAATCATAGAATCACAGGATGGTTTGAATGGGAAGGGACTTTAAAGATCATCTCGTTCCAACTACCTCCTGCCACGTGCAGGAACACCTTCCACTGAACCAGGCTGCTTAAAGTCCAATCCAGCCTGGCCTTCAACACCTCTATGGATGGGCCATCCACAGCGTCTCTGGGCAACCTGTTCTACTGTCCCTCCACCCTCACAGTGAAGAATTTCTTCTAAACATCTGTGAAATTCTTGGGTAGTGTTTGGAAAAGTCACATTTAACCCTCTAATTAGTCTTTAGCAACTGTGAACAAACCCTGATCTTTTAATGCTCATCACTTAGGACACTTGAGTGGGTAGATTTTCCCGACAGTGGTCAGGACATGCTGCTGACACCAGCATGACCCCCTCTGTCATACTTCATTTCTTTCACAACCAGCACTTTCCCTTAATTCCCTGAAACAGCTGGATCACTATGATTTAAATTTAAAAACAAGGATAACTCCAAGCAAGCCTCGAGTCTGGAGATTTTTGGTGCAAATGCTAAAGCTTGCTAAATGCATCTGAAAACAAGACATTTAAGTCTGGCAACATTAGCTAGAGGAAGGACTACCAGGCACAATGATGACCTTGGGTTTCAGTGCCCAGTTCATACTTAAAAACTGCAGTTGCAATAAACTTGTAATAAAAACTAAATCAATTAGCCTATTCATGTTGTTGTTGTTGGCTGGACTTTGTGAACGAAGATCTTGGGATAAGCCTGCGCAATGGATTTTTTAAGTGAGGCACAGTGTGCGCGGAACTGGCCCCACCCCCTTTACTCCTGAGGTTCATCTTGCCACGGCCGAGCACACTCGGACTGTGACAGCGAGTTCCTCCAGGATTCGAACCGGCGTCCTCAGAGGAGGAGCCGGCTCCACAGGCGGGGGCCTACGCCACTCGGCCAACACCCGCCGCCTCTCAAGTGTAACATACAAACAGCAAAGCAATAATGTCAGGCTGTTGAGAAATCCTGGGAGCCCACGTGGGTCAGAGCACCAGGGGAAGACCTCGCCTTGTCCTCTCTGCCACCGAATGACACAAACGTGGCACTGCAGCCACGCCTGTAACACGAGCTGGGGCAGGCCCCAAAAGGTGGCAGTGCCTATTCATGACACCACTTGTGAAAACAGCTGGAGCAGAATGAAATGGGAAAGACCAAAGGAGAGTGTTTAGCCTGACAGCTCAGTACTATATAGCATTTCTTTTGGATCCCTGCTTGGTGATCTTTTCATGGAGACAAGTTTCCTTTGAAAAAAATTTATTAAAAGTGGAGGAGAAATGAGGTTGTCCATTTTGTATCAGGAAATGTATTCTTGCATAAGTAAGTTAAACCAAATGCAGATAACTGATTAGAAAGACCTCTGACCAAAACAGTTGTTATTCTGTGAGCACAAGGAGAATAAATTAAGCTTCCTCAGGCAGCTACAGTAAATATGAAGTTATGCATAGACTAATGAGCTAATGATTTATGTACCTGCCCTTTACCTGTGACTCCTTTTCTTGAGAATTAACTCTAATTTTCAAGGACTCAGCATGCTGAAACAGCCTTTCTTCATTACTAATTTTACCTTTTTTCTCTTTGTCTCATACCAGCATCTTTTCCCACATGTAAAAAGGCAATATTCAGTCTGTCATTATTCAAAAGTTTAAAACTCAGTGCTTTTCAGTGCACGTTTGAAGTACAATCACCAGAACAGAGATATTTTCAGTTTCTCACTGTAATACATTACATTTATTTCTAATTCTAAAAATGCCTGCATGCATCTTAAAGTCATCACATTCTCATGCTCTAAAAAGCCTCCAAAAAATCCCCGTTAGGCTAGATTCAGTAAGTAGAGGTGGTTAGGATTATGCTCTGAGTATCCAGTGTCAGGGAGATGCTTCTGCATGTCCACACTGGCCTCCCCAAACTCCTTGCTCCTGCTCAAGCATCTGTGAACAGCAGGACAGAGCTGGTGCTTTGGGTTTTGCCATTGGGCTGAGATAAGGTTGCACCTCAATGTCAGTCTGTCCCAGTACCACTAACAATAGTATAGTGAAGGCCCAGTGGATATTTTGCTTTGGTATTTTATGTGGTTGGGACAATATGGCCTGGGACAAATACGAAGATTTGCTTTCTAAAGCAATGAAAGATACAAAATTGTTTCAAAAATAATTTCAAAACATTTTTTGATTTGGCACATCCTTTTTGTGGTTTCCAGGGCTGTAGTACCCAAAACATCTGAAATGCAGACAGAGTCATGGCAGTGTGACAGAGCAAGGCACTTGGATGCTACATGGCTCCTGACTAGCACTGAGATAAGAACATCATAAAAGTACTCAGAAAGTGTACATAAACGTTTTATTGGCACTAATTTGAGATGACCTAAGTGCTGTATTTCTCTTGGCATGTCATACTATGTGAGCTCAAATAAAAACTTTATACTGTACTATTGCCTCAAGCCTTGGATTTGTATTTTCAGTGAAAGATGAGGAATCAAGTGTCAGTAGAACAGACAGAGCAAAGGTCACATTGTCAAGTATTCCTAAGATGCTGATTTATTCTGTCCTTCTGTCCATATTCCTTCTCTGCTTTTAACCTGAACAATGTTTACCCTACAGAGATTTTTCTCTGTAATAAGTATCAGTGCGACTGGGCTTCACATCTCTGCCCTGCAGTTCCTCTGCTGCACTATGGGTTATATTAGGTTTGTTCTTCCTGTTCTGAGCAGCAATAGTGTAGTAAAAAGCAGATGTTTGAGCAAGCACAGCTTTGCAAAGGATGTGCCAAAAGGCAATATCATAAAGTTTAGCTTCCTCGAGGAAGTATTTTGGGGAATGCAGAGTCAGAAGGGAGGACCATCACTCCTGCAAACTATTCCAGGAGCTGCTAATCGTGCCATGTGAATGGGGTTTGCATTATACTTCAAACAACTAAGCATTGCAGGGCATGAAGTATTTGCCAATACTTCCTATTTAGAAGCAAAATCTGACCAAAGCTGTTGTAATGTGGCTCAGAAAAGGAGCAGAGTATCACACTAGGTCCCTGACATAGCAGGGGATGCGTTAGATGGCACAGAAAACCTAGAGGTGGCACAACTCCCCATGTGACCAAAAAAAAAAAAAAAAAAAAAAANTTTTAATTATAATGTCTTATGTTTTACCTACACCTAAACATCCATTTTCTGCATTGGCTCTGATCTCTCAGGAAAGATTTGGACAGTTAGTGGATGCTCCTGATACTGTTATAACCACCAGGGGACACCTCAGAGCTGGCATAAACCAGCAGGGCTGCATGGACAGCTGCAAAGCAGCTCTGCCTTCAGGCTTCCTTAATTTCAGTCAGTGCTTTAAAGTGTCCTGTCTTATTTATGGCAACTTTGATAAATAGGGATTCAACAGGATTTGCTTCTCGTGCCCTAAATTGATTAATATGAGGTTTATGCAATGTTTAGTGCAATTATTTGCATCATAATTAAAAATAAGGTTATGACAAAGAGTGATCAGATCAGTCAGAAGTGACTGCAAGGGATGCAAGATTCTCCTTATGCTTTGTTTGTGCTTGCTCCAACGCTCAACATTTTTTTTTTTCGTGCTTTCAGAATAGTCAAATAGTGGCAAAACAAAATAGGAAAATTTTCATGTTTTCATGTGCAATGAATTTGATGTTTTGGCCTGAGCTCAGAATACAGTTGTATTCATTTATCTGCAGAGAAAGTGATTTTAACAAACATTAATGTATTTATATTGTATAAATAACAAATTATCACAACTTTTATTTAAGACTGGTCTTTCGATTTTCCTATGGCTTTTGAAATAAAATAAGAAAAGTAGAAACAAACAAACATAAATAAATAAAGGAATCTAGATTAATTCAAATCAGAAGGAGGACTCACTTTAACTCAAAACAGGTCTGGGTTTTCTACCTTCGAGTTTTGAACAGGGCTGTATCACAAACCAGTTGAGCTCTGTAAGAGAATTCCCGTTCTTTCAGCCTGTGGAAGAAATGGGCATGGCCATACTTCACTGGGGGAAACTCAGTATGAAACCTCTAAGTGGTTGTAAAAGGAGGGTTTGGAGGTTTTGCTTTGCTCTCTTGAACCAGCCACCAGGTTGCCTCTTTCACAGGATATATTCTGCTGCCTTGAAAAGAAATTGTCACTCTGGCTATATTTTCTCACAATAATACTATCACTGCCTGGGCATAAGCTAATGGCCTGAGCCACTGGAAGGTGATGGGAAGCCCCTGCGAGTCTCATGGTTTCTCCTCAGGCCCTCAGGGCTCTGCAGCAGCACCATCACTGCCAGAGCTCTCAAGGGCAGCACTTTGCTTCACTCCTGTTTCTGCAGTGAAGTTGATAATATTTTACAACCTTTTTTCCTCACATTAAGTGTATTATGCTCAGACAGATAAATAAACATCAGTATGGCCTCATGTCATCCCATTTCCATAACACACACACAGAGGTTGTAATTGAATTTATTATTCAGATGTATTCAACTATTGAAAGCAAGTTAATTGGCATAACATGTGCCTTGGGGATTTTTCGACGTTGTTAAGTCACAATGTATTAAATGACAAAAGTAACGGCATTTGGCACATTTTTCCAATCTGAAACTTGATTTCAGGACAAGCTGAGTAAACAGGGCCTAAATCCACCACATTCATAATTGCCATGCATTTTTATACGCAGGATACCCCATCAATGTCAATAGCTCTGGTGCCTGGACAGCTGTGACTGTCACAGCACAGTCACCTGTGAGTTCAGTGCTGCAGCTCCCTGTAATGCTGAGAGGTTTGCTGTCAGTCCTGCGGTGCCCTCAGAGGCTACAGGGGGCTGTGGTGGGGCTCATGCTGTTTTGCAACTGGTGAGATAGGTACATACACAGAAAAAGAAATGTCAGCCTTTTGATTCACAAAAGAAAGTCAACTTCTTACCTCACAGTGAAGAGTCTGGATGAAGAAGAATGGGTAACTAAGGCAACTTCCCTGAATTTTAGAAAAAAGGTAATGTAAAGCCTTTTGTCCTGACATTCTATTGTTGCATACCAAGAATCAGATGAAATTTAAGTGACTGTAGTGCCCCCTCAACTCTCTTTCCACAAGTTCCTTCTTAATTTCAAAACACTCCTTCTCTGAGCAGACCAGCTGCAGAGCTGCCAAGTGGAAAAAGAAGGATGCTCTGCCACGCTCTTACCTCCTCCAATACTGCAGTGGTTCAGCAGGAGCTCTTTGGTATCTCCACGTGAAAACGAAACCATTACTTTGGTGCTTTAAGCATCAAAATTTGACATGCAGTTCACATATTTTGATGTTATGCCTCCCCCAATTAGTGTGTCATCACATGCCTGCAGAAAGGGAGTCGGCAAAGTAATGTTCAGATGGGTATATATGAGGATGAGGTGGATGGCAACATTTGCCTGCCTAGTGCTAAGCCACTCATTCTGCTCCTGGTGGTCACAGAAATACAGTGTCAAGTGAAATTGCAGCAAACCTTATTAAAACTGCTGTCCTTTTCAAGCTCCAAGATCTTTGGCTGATCTCTGCCCGTGCCCTCTCATAAAAGGGGTCACTCAGCTGGGTGAAGAACAAACTAAAAATCCTTGAAAATTATAAACCCTGCACAGAAGGGCACTTACAGTCATTTGGAAGTGGGACTTACATGACACAATTGCTTTTCAGATTAAAATGGTGTCTTTCTAAAGATTTTCTCCCTGTATTAAGTTCATATAACTGGATTGCATTTGTACAAAGACCTATAATGATTGGGTTTTTTCTACCAAACTGCTGCTATAGCTCCTGTTCTCAGTTTGATTAGCCTGCCTGCTTGTTTGAAGTACTGTCAAGGAGTTTTAGTCTTAAGCATCATTATAAATAGCCTAAGAAATATTTCAAGCAATGTGGACATAAAAATGTGGACTCATATTTTCTCTAGATCTTTTCCATGTTCTTTGCTTTTTAAAAAAGATTTTCAATTTAAATAAATGCTGAGCATCCAGTATTTCACTTCCATTCTTCTGTCAGCATACATTATTCAGCTCCCCATCATCCACCCCTGTGTTGTTCAGCTGCTGGGAGTGCTCTGTGCTTTCCTTGTGTTCAGTCTTTGGGCAACCAAACTGCCCACAAACACAGTTATCTGCAGAACAAGCTTGGGGCCGGTCTCTGCTGTGGCAGTAAGGAAAAGTTCGACTTCTGAAGGGCAGAATTATTCCCTGACTCTCCTCTCCTCTCCTCTCCTCATCCAAGGTTCTCAACAGGTTGCCTGCCACCAGGGTTTTGTCCTAAGCCCCATCACAGCAGTACCTTTGCCTGAGGGCTGTCATCAAGCAAGCTGGGCTTGGAGGATGCTCTGAAGTGGGGAGGGAGGATGCAGGTGCACTGCCTTGGGAAAGGCTCTGTTTACCTCGTGCCTTCTGTTTTAACTGGTCGGTGCCACGAGTATTGCTGCTGCAGTGGGAGGCATCAATAAGGATGAGATTTAGGAAGCACATCCCAGACCAGCAGAGCCCACCTCCTGCCCCTTCCTGTGCAGCAGCCACTGGTAGAAGGAGACTGTTGCTGCTCACAAGCTTCATCTTGGACTTATTGATTTGGGCTTATCTGGGAATTAACTATCTCCATCAGATTTTTGCTGTTATCACAGGGGTTCCTGTGATGTTTTAGACAAAGCCTTCTTTTGAGATTTATTGCTTGGCTTCTGCACATCTGACTTCCCTTTGAAGCAGAGAGAAGAGAGTCAGCTTTTCAAACTGCTTAATGACAACAGTGTCAGCTGGTGGCAGGTATTCTCATGATAGTGTGTGCACAGATACGTAATGTCTGCAGAACTGGCTCAGCCCAGGTTAGCACAACTAAAAGATTTCTCCATGATTTTCAGTAAAACACAATGAAACATTTGAAAGTGTTGTGATTTTTTTTTCCAACCAGTAGTTTTGAAGGTATTCACCACCTCAGAGAGCAGAAAACCTGTCTTCTGACTGAAGAATCATGGGAGGCATAACATAAAATAAAAACAATTAAATTATATTAAATTAACTGTCTGGGACTAATTATCAATGCATTTGGATTTGTCATTGAATGGCAACCCTCTATGGAGAGTGCAAACTCTTAATCAGAACAAGTGCAAGGTGCTGTGGAGCATCTGGAGGCTTCCATTGCTGCAAATAGCAGCAAGGAATAAAATTATGTCTGTGACGCTGTATTTGCTGTAAGCAACTGGAAAAGGAACTTAAAAACAAAGGGCTGCTTGCTGTAGAAAATCTGGTGGAGCTGTTATTCCTTTCCTTCAGCATGTCACGATCCTTCTGCCTGTTCCCTGCTGGCAGCCAAGAAATGGCTGGTGCAGACTCTGAAACCGCCTCTCCTCTGCTCCACAGTGATGCCTCTGTGCACACAAGGCTGCAAGGGAACAGAAGGACAGTGTGTGCTAAGTATGATGGAAATTTAGGAGAGGTGTGGATGTGCATGTGCTAATGGGCCTGCCGGAGGTGAGGCAGCCCCATGTTCATCAGCCTTCCCGGCCACGAGTGCACACGGGTATGTCAGCAGAGCTCTTACCGCCGTGTTTACAGAATTTTGCCATGGTTTTGCTGCCTTCCTGTTATATCCTGGCTTGTTTTCAGGTCTTTGAAAATGTGCTGGTATCCTTGTGTATCTTGGTGTTTAAGAAATGCCCAGATCCTTCTCTGGGAATTGGTTCACGTCAGGATTCAGTGTGCATTATGCCCAAACGTGGTGCATGGCGAGTTACTCCAGTCTCTTCACCAAGTATAGAAGACAAGAACCCATTCAGCAAGCAACCAAGGCAGAGAGAATAGTTATACAGCCCCTCTTTAAAGCCCAAAGTGCTCTCTTTTGGGCTATTCCTAGTGTGATACTATAGAGCAGCAAAATACCATAAGTAACACATGCCTCAGGGTGAATGCTGTATAACCTGTGACCACTGAATGGCATTACAGACCTGTGGACTGTCTCATCCAGCCTTGCCAATCAATGCAACTGAGACACCACAATAAACTTGGCTTCTCAAGATAAAAGAATCTCATATGTAAAATCGACTCAAAAGTAAAGCCAAATTAAGGAAACATAAAAACCTATGAGATTAATTAGGTTTAGGCTTTTATCCAAATCCTCTTACTCTTTCCCAAGATGAGGTTCAAACAAAGCAAAAGCTAAATGTAATAATTGCTATTAGTGGTTGATTTTGAGCAGTGATTCCTCTAAGGCAGTCTGCTGCATAACTCCACGAAAAGAGGTTCTAACATCTTGTATTTCCCTGCTTACCCACATTCATTCGTGTTGATGTTCCAAAGCACTGCCTTCAGAACCTGTATTGTCAGCAATTGCAGGCATCCATACAGATATTGGTGATACTTGATCTCACCATCGGCCTCTGGCATCCCTCAGACATGCCATTCCAGCTGGTTAGAGCTTCTGTATTTTATTGCTCTGTTAAAGTGACACATGTGATCAGGTACTGAATCTGCCCTGATGAATGTGATTTGGTTCTAATCTTTGCTGGTGCTTCCCACCCCCAGCTCCCAGGAGGCACAACAGAGCTGTGACAGGGGCTGATGGATGCAAACACCGCAAAGAACAATGGCAGAGTCCAGCACCGTTGGGAAGCCTTGCCAGGCCTTGCCAGCACCATGGGATGTGCCGGGATGGGAGCACATGGGGAGGGCAGGGGGATGAGGCTGGGCAGTGAGCAGAGTCTACAGAAGGGTTAATAACCCCCAGAGGCCATTTATAGCACTTGCAAATCTGCATCAGGTTAGAACTGACTGGGTGAAAGCACAAACATGGAACAACTGTACAATAACACCTTCCTTTCCTTTAATTGTGAATTGTGCAATATTCCTTTGAGGAAAACTTACTTTTTCACTGCAGAAAACAGCAACAACGCAGATAGTCATGATTTACTGTGGTATCCCTCAACAACTGCAGTCAGAGGATATCTTCTAGCTATCATTGTATATTTGAACACAGCAGAAAGCTAGAATGGCATGCATATTGACCAGCAAGTCTACAGGTACCATTGGTGCACTGGAATTCACTTTATCCTCCATTTAGTTGGGTTAGGATAGTAAAACAAGTCAGGGCCAAATGACCTCAGAAATGTGTTCCTCTGAATAAGAGGATTTTAATTAACTGTGTTTTGAAGGAAGTCCATATCCAGTTACAGTTAAAGGGCATTCTGGCCATTTTGCCTTGTAAATGAATTTCCACATGGGGAGAGAGAAAGACAAGAAAGGAGGGATCCCTTGGAAACAGGAGGGGAATAAAGATTCATCTTGATCAGATGCTGGGGAAGCTCACCTGTTGGTGCACACCAAAACTGACCATCAGAGAAATCAGAAATATTAGAGTTTATTCCTGCTGCTTTTGTGTACACTTGATCTATCAGGTTAAGAATACTTTAAAACAGATTAAAATATAATATCTAAGGTAGTTCCCTCTTATAACATTCATTTAAGTCTGCTACATAACATTCCAAAATATTCTTCTCCTGTGCAGAAAAAACACAGATTTTCTCTGCAGATGCCCCAACTCATGTGCAGTGCTGAAGAAGAGTGAGCTGGTCGGCGAGTGGTATTGGTGACACCTTAAAATGCTGTGCTGTGCGTGTGAAAAGGGGGCAGTGGTGGGGCTGCCTTTGGTGCCTTGTTCCTCCTTCACTCAGTCACGCTCCTGGACCATCTTGATGCTGCTTGGGAGGGCTGTGTGACCTACCACTGCAGAAAGAAGGAAAATAAAGTGTGTGGAGGGGGAGACAGAAGAAAATCATAGAATCACAGAATCATAAAATGCTTTGGGTTGGAAGGGACCTTAAAGATCATCCAGTTCCAATCCCCCTGCCATGGGCAGGGACACCTTCCACTGAAGATGACAAGGTCATAAACCAATATTGCACTCCTCGAAAGATGAAAGTGGTCTCATATCTCAGCTTCAGGCACACCGAAGGAATGCAAACCACCCAAATCACATTCTACATATTAGTGCACCAGAGCTCTGCAATTGGGGTTGCTAATTAACAAATAAAAAAACCCCAAAACATCCATGAGCCTTAGGACACACTCAAACATAACCAACACAAGCAGCAGTTTGGTTTTAACATCTTCCTTGGTCCATATTCCCTTAAGTCTCTTTTCACACTATGGGTCTGAGGGGATCCTCGCCCAAAAAACTTGGAATGCAAGTGAGTATGTGCAAGCTGCACCAAATTTCAGGGTCTTTAGAAGGTCTCTTTGGAGTGCAAATGAAGGCTCATTGGCCAAATCAGAGCAGGAATGGATTAGCTCATATAGGAGGCAGCATGACTCTTTGGGGAGAGACAGCTTTTAAATATCCATCTACCAAGATACACTTCCCAGCTATTAATTTGGATATTAAAGAACATTATGGACGTGACAGGGATTCCATCTGCCTTTTTAATTTCTGCCCATGGACTTGTCATGTACTATTGTTATACATAACACTACTCCAGTAGATGGAAAAGACTGGAAAGAAAACAGTTCCTCTGATTTCAACTCCTTTCTGCCTCAATTCCTTTGACCTTTTGCAACCAGTGCATCTGGTTTGCAGTCAGTGCATGGCACAGAGGATGTTAGTGCTCTGTCCCTCAGCTCCTGTGTCCTGTATTTGATCCACTGAGAGCCTGGTGTTGAGCTGTTGCTCAAGAAGCAGAGATCCCTGTGCCTCTCCCAGCACAGCAGCCATCCCACAGGGCCTGGAGGGGGTGTATGGTAATTTCTCACCCTCTGTGGATAAAGAAAAGGAGCAGAGGAGGGATGCATATTGCAGCAGGGACTGGGGATTTTATATATGTATATCTTTCACAAAAAAGGCAGAGAACCCAATGACTTCATTGCACCTACATAGCAGGTCATGCAAAAGGCAGTTGGAAGTCAGCAGAGCACTGAAACAGGAGAGCAGTCTTTTATGTTTAGAGAAGATGTCAGACCTAGTGCCTTTGGACTTTTTTCTCTCACAGTTATTGTCTCCTCTTCATAAAATACTCTTTTCTAACCTAACATCAGCTGGAGAGTCTTTTTTTTTTTTTTTTTCTTTTAAATAACATTTTAATGAAACTGCTGCTAATGAGAGCTCTGTCAAAAACTTCCAATTATTACCACAATATCCCTTGATGTTTGTGGGGAAATGGAGCATTGGAGTATTAATTGACCTCCTGATAGTAAAGACCCCTCTAGCAGAACAAGGATTAAAACTGAGAAGCTCTTGGAATCCAGGGGAGAAAAGGCTTTGAAGGTTTTGGGAAGGTCATTATGATGATCCAGCAAAAAAAAAGAATTCCTCTGCAGGGAAGGGAAAACAGCTGGATTAGCAAAATACCTGCATGCAAAATGCAGTTTATCCAGAAGTCAAAAGGAGTTGTCCTTTGCACACAAAAATAAGTAGCCTGGGTAAAGAAGGAAGAACTGCTTCTTGCTCACCATAAATGCCTACGGGTTCCATCAATGCAGTTGTAGGTTCCAGACGATGGCACATCATCTTGCCAAGAAAAGATTTTTTTATTTTTTTGGTTGTTTTTAGTAAGATTTTTGTTGAAAAAACACCCAACCAATCAAGCCAACCCAGACAGCACCAGCATCACTAGTCACCATGGCTGCTACCCTGATACCCTTCAGTCTTCCCTGGAAGGAGTAAATCATCTGAGAAGGATGAAAAGATGGGAAAACAGTAGAATGCTCCTCTGAGGAAAGTAAAATCCTAAGAGAGTAAGATTTACCTTACAGACTTAGTTGAAATACCTATGCCTAGAAAAGTATGTGGCAGAAGAGCCCATAAAACTGTGCAACCAGGGAGCTGTTGATGCGCTTTATCTACAAATGTCAAATTTAATTCATCTATTTAAAACATAGTTAAGGGCTTACATGCACATCACACTTGCCATGTGACAGAGACCTGTGAAAATACACTACAGGCCTTGAAGAAGTGAAGGAAATCTCCCAGCACTGTGTGAATTAGACCGCCCTCGTGGCTGGGAAAGGGCTAAGCTTTCAGCAGGATCCCAGAGAAACATGGTGAAAAGAACCTTCGCTGCTGGCTTGCTTCTTCCCAAGGCAAGAGCAGTCCCAGTGTCCACACTACCCCACTACTGCTCACAAAACCTGGTCCTGGGCATAGGGTGTGTTTGACTTGGCTGTAAGTCAAGAGCTGGGAATGAGCTGCATTCCTCTGGTTGTAACATTTTGTGTGAGGGATGAAATCCAACTCAGAGAGGCCCCTCCAAACCTTTGGAGGTTTATGAGAGCCATTAGAGATTCATGAACAGAGGTCTTGGATTGGTAGTCTCATAGAGAAAAAGATTGCTCTTCCTTGTTGCTTCATTGTCAACAGCTTTCTGCCTACAAGACATGATTCATTTCTCACTGAAACTGATGGGAATGTTCTTTCCACATTTTGGCTGGAAAATAGGCTGTCTTGTTCAGTTCTGTGACCTGGGTTGCTGTAGAAAACATTAGAAGAGTATATACAAGTGACCTGCTAAAGTGACTGTCATTTCAGTGGTGCTAGAGTAGTCACACACAGGCCGTGTCACGAGGATATTGTGTATGGAGAGGACAAGTTACTAGAGACCAGAATTGTCCCAGAGGCCATTTAAAAACCTGCCTACTTAAGTTGTAATGCCTAGGAATGTCTAATGGTGTTAAATACTACAGACATAACCTTTGTCTTCTTAAATCCCAAGAATAAGTATTGAATACAAGCTTAAATCATTTCTTTTTTAATGTTATACTGATGGAAATTCTTACCAGATGTTTCACCATAGTCTTTTGAAATAAGGTCTTATTCTGAAGGAAAGCTGAGCCCACATGTTAATCAAAGCTCTCCATTTACTGTGTTTCACTGTAAATCAGCCTCTTTAAGTTTATTTTTAATAAAAAATCGAAAGAAAGTGCCCGTGCTTTTTACTATTCTTTATTTCTGTTTAACCTGGAACATGACACAGGACAGAAAACTGTGGATTTGTCCATGATGAATAGAAACAGAAATAATGTGGCTGACAAATTTGATCTGTTAATTCATGCAGGGTGTTGCTGGAAAGGATTTGGTGATGATAAAAGTGTTTACAGTTCTGATGAGGATGTAGAAGCCACAAAGGCATCTGAAAAAAACACCCCAAAAGAATGTAAATAAGCCCCACAAATTCTCTAAGTATCCCGAGAGTTATTCTATCATTATTTGTTTAAATAGCAAAGCTGATGTCATTCAGACTTTTTGGATAGGATAAAACTGGGTTTGACACAGCCAATCGCTGTAACCAGACGTGATATATTGTTCTGCATCACCTCTGGTTCAGTGATTTATAGGGGCATTGTTGAAACAGCAGATTAATAGAGAAGTTAGAAGCACTATAAAAGCCGGTGGGATAATGCCAGATTTGTGTTCCCGAGCTACGTGACAGAATGAGTACAATTTTGAAAGCTTCAACATCAACCAGAATGGAAACACAGCTTTTAGTGTTTTAGTAATAGTGTTATTAACAAACTATCTCTAACCCATGTCAAAGTACTTAATGTGCTATAATAATGTCAATTAAAATACAATAATGGACTTAATAATGTGGTTTATAATGGAAAAAAATATTCATGTGGATTATCTCTTCATACCCAAGAGAGAAATTCTAATGAAAGACGCTATAATGAACATAACACTAAACAGCCTTAATGTAATATGAGTTAGAAATATGCCAGGATAGAAAATAGTGTGGATAAACTCAAACCCATGTCCAGGTTGTTCATCAGCTGCTTTGCTTCTTGTTTTGAATTCATAGATCTTCAAAGGCACCACTAACAAAAGGCAGTCATTGGCCCAGGTCAGTCTGAACTGCACTTCTGAGCAAAAATCGTGTAAAATTCAGTCTTTCCAAGGGCAGATCACCTTGGTGGCTTCTCCCAGGACTTGCCTCTTCCAATGACTACTCTCACATCAATCAGTGCTGGCATAGCAGTGACAGCAGTGGCCATTCTGGGTAGTCCAGGGACCATCACCCAGGATGAGGTTGCTGATTTCTGGCTTCACTCAACCACTCTAGTTTCTCTGTCATCCCAGGGCTTTAGAGAACCAAGTCCATTTTGTTCAGCCTTGGACACAAAGCTTGGCTTTCTGCTGGAGACACCTCTTCATAAGAGTGATATAAGAAGCTGTGTCACATTTGGGATCCAGCAGCCTGGTGTCCCACTGGACAAGCTGAGGATTTCTGCATGTGTTAGACCTGTGCTGTTGGCTGGGGCCAGGGGGTGTGCCTTGAGTTCTACCTTTGGAAATGTCACAGGCTGCATGTCTGTACCACAAAACACCAGTGCTCTGGTGCAGACATTTGTTATCCTGTTGGGGTTGATTTTGGTTTGGCTATTAAAGGGTTACCCGGACATTACTGCAGGTGGATCGCAGGGAGTTTGGGAAGCAGCTTGAGTAGCTTCAGCTGAACCTGATAACAGAATGTTGTGATTAGAAAGGCATGAGAGAAGGTGTGGTTTTCCCTTAAAGAAAGCATCCAATAAATGATTAGGTTACAGAATATGTATAAGCTCATTAAGTACCATATAAGAATGTAATGTTGTCAATCAATAAACGGATTCCTGGTGATCAATCATATTGAATGACTCCAGTCTCCCTGCACCCCCGACATTATCCCTCACAAGGACTACGGATACCTGATTCATTAGTGCCTTACCTGTTCAAACATGTGCAAGCTGCCCATTTATTTGTTAGACATCATTCAGTTAATGCAGATTTACTTTTGTTCACTGGCCTTTCCTGAGCATATCTGAAAATCCAGCTGCAAACAAATGGTGTTGCACTGGCTGACTTGGTTCAGTTTTTGCCAGGGTGTATTTCTGCCCACCAGGACCATGATCCCAGCATGGGAAGCTGGGACAGTGCCTGTCAGCTGTCACCCACAGGAGTGGGGATTGGGTCAGGGACAGCAACACGAGATGCAGTTTTTCCCATGGGAAAAGGTCCGTTCTTCACTATCTACCTCCATGTCACTTAAATTGGACCTAAATAAGGCTTTCACCTGCAGTTCCTGGTTTCTACTGAGAGATTACAGGGCTGAGGTGTATAAATCACATCAAAAGACTTCTTGAAATTCAGTCTGGACAAGGAGAACAGTCTTAAAACTACATTTACAATGAACTGAATTCTAATAAGACTTTATTCTACAGTTTTTGTGAGTTAAATTTAGGTTTACATTCAAGAACCCATCTCTAAGTGATATAGAAATTCAGCAAAAGGCTAAATGCTTCTCCTTAGCCTCCTTATTACAACAGTGTAATTTTATTTATTTATTTATTTAATCTTACTGGTTCCAAGACAAAGTAACATTAGAATTCATGGATAATAACAGACAGCTAAGTAGCTGATCCAGAAAGCAAACCTACTGAAAGGAAGTGTTTTGAACAGGCACTCAACTCCTTGATAAACAGCAGTGCAGAATGAACCATGCAATGCGCTAAACAAGAAAATATATGGCAGAGAAGGTAAAGAAAGTGGAATATAATTGGAGTTCATTAATTTCCTAGCTACATGCTACATCTCTGAAAATATGTTACAGCACTCTTCTCACTACTCTCTTTTCTATATTCGTCTCTGTTTATCTTCCCCGTGATGTGATTTAACTCTTTCTACCCACTGTACACCCGTGGCTGATATTTTGTTGTTATGTTTATTATCCAAAATGTGATTTGTATAAACAAATAAGCAGATAGACTTTAATGGGTTTGAAATCAAAAAGCTCTAGTGAGAGATGCATTTAACAAATTCTCAAATACAAAAGCACAAACAAAGAACTCAGAGTAATAGGAGAATAAAAATTGCATTAAAAATACACTGAACAGGAAATTCCAGATATGCTCTTGTTCCATTCCAGAAGCAGCACAATCCCTGATCACTCTGGTTCAGCTCAGAACCTTCTACATTTGTCTCACATTTTAACTTAATTGATTTAAATACATTTAGCATAGGCATATTTTCTAAACGTAGAGTAAAAACAACCTCACCTCCCAGTGAAGCAGCTAAGAACATTCTACTTAATATGAACAACTGCCTTTGATATAATTAGCAGTCTTTGCCAGGAGCCCCAGCTTTGGTGAAATAACAAAGTAAACAAGATCTACATCTTACCAAGCAGACACTGTAACTGGTGAATTACCAAATCTAAAAATCAAATGGCTAGACCTAAAATATGCTGGGGAAATGTCAGGAGGGAAAGTGATGGAAACAAGAACAGACATCATTTGCTGGGTGAAGGCACAAAAAAAGATTAGAAAGGAACAGTTTGAAATGGTCACAGTTTGGATCACATCTCTGTGAGATGTGGAGTCCCCTCTAGCTGGGGAACCTTGTTTCCCGCTTTGCTGAGCACTGTGCCAGATACAAACTCCATCAAGGGGCTTTCAGGTATCAAAGAAGTGGCAAGAGTTAATACTTAAGTGAAATAATAAATGATCTAAGGAGATGAGACAGACAAGCTTGTCTAGTCAGGTTGTGATCTCAAAGACACCGTGCTGGGGAGGAGAGAATATATCAAATGAGAGTTGTCTGGTTATTGAAGTACCCATGGCCACATGTGTACTGTAAGCGGAGGCATAACTAACACAGACAAGATAATTGCCAAGGCTCCTTGCCCCCTCCTCTCCTCTGGCTGCTTTCCTGTTAGATGATTTGGGAAATCAAAAATCTCAGCAGCTAATCTATACCACCAGATTTCTGTCACCCCAGCAGTTTCCTTTTCTAATGAATATTGAATGTATGCTGACCCTGAGATGATGATGGAGCAGAATATTTTCAGGTTCTTGAAGGTCACAATAAATTTTGGGAAGCATTGTCAGCATAAAAAGGCTTGGTGTTCTTTCACCTAAAGCTAGATATAAATGTGTTGTGACCTTTATTTGACTCGTATCAATGTTTGTGAATGATGTACAGCTCAAATGAAGAGACCAGCACCAGCACCTTTTGCTCAGTTTGCTGCCGTGGTTGGCTGATACCTGTACAGCTGCCTCAATAAACAGGTTGTCAAGTTTAATTGGGCTACCTGGTAAATATATTGATAATAAATAAGATGTGCTTTTGCATGGCACTGAACTACTCTCCTTGGACCTACTAAGGGCTGCAGCAGCTCAGTACATCCCAGGATGTACATCCCAAGGTGCCTTCTCTCGCTCCCATCAAATACAATTGCAATGTCATCATTGATGTTATTACCAGCAGGACTAACCCTCGAAACTCGTGGAAGGCTTTTGAACTTCCTTTGATCTGTGCATGACAGAGCTGGCGAGTCTCTCCAAGGCTAATAAGTGCCTATTGTGGGAGACTGTAATAGCCGATACAGACCGTGACAACGCAGCCAAACGAGCCGCGTTCCTGAGTGTTTGTTTCCTCTGAGCCCTGGGGACGGCTAGTTACGGGAAAAGCTCGAGTTCATTAAAATCAGAGGAGTTCCTGGTGTGCGTGACTGCCGAGAAAGGTGACAGGGAGCGTTCCCCGGGCAGAGAACAATGCGCGTGTGTGAGTGCATGTGCCTGCGTGATAATATGCCCATTGTGCTTTTTAAGGCAATTTAATGAATTCTAATAGCCCGACTTAATGCTTTCTGAATGCTGCGCTGCGGTGAGATGCGGTTGTTTGTTAGCAGGTAAAATATTTTGCTGATGGCTGAAGTGGGAATTTTTAGAAGACTTATTTATGTAATGATAAAAAATGTTATTGAGTCAAATGTGCTGATTCTACTTCTGTAAGCTAGCCTGCCTGCTTGGTCTGATAGCCCGAGCGCACATACATGAATAATGCCAGCCTTAAAAAAANAGCATCCCTTCCTGGTAATGACAAATGCTATTTACTTCAGAAAGGCAGTTCTTTGGAGAGAAGAAGGAATAATTTCAGGTTTACACAAGGCAGCAGGGGAGAGGGAGTCCCTCTCTCCTGGAATCAGTCACACAGTCCCACGACAGCTCCGGAGCCCTCTTGGTCAAACCTGCCCGGGGCTGTTCATTTCACAGTCCTCTGGTTCAGATAAGATAAGCAATCAGAAACGCATCTGATTTCTACCCTTAAAATTGCGCTTCGTGTTGCTTTTTCTTCAAATGTTAGTTTGAAAAGCTGCATAAAAAAATAGCTGACTCTGCGATCTGCTTTGTTTTACCATTGCACCTCTCTGGAACCGCAGACATCCCGAAACAAGTGGAAATGAGCACCGCCAGTGGAGTCTGTCTCCTCCTGGGCCCTGGTACCCAGGGCTTGCAGATGCCCCTGGGGCATTTAGGGGAAGTGTTGACTGATGCCAGGACTGGAAAATTTACAGATTTACGGCAAAAGGCCAGAGAAGGAGGAACATGGAAAATGTTCCCTGTAGCAGACAAGCAGCCGATTATCACGCCGCCTCCCGAGGGTCCGCGAGTGAGAGACACACCACTGCTTCAGGCAAACCCGGTCTTACACTGGGGCTTTGTGCGCTTGAAATGCTGCTGTGTTGTACAGCACAGCCTCCAGGTAAGGGAGTGCTGTCCTTATTTCCAGCATCTTGCCTGAAGGGAAAGGCATATCCGTAGTAATAACAGAAACAGACAAAACCAACCTGGTTTTACCATTCAAACACACCTAGAAATAATTGCATTAATCAGCATAATGTGGACACCCCATCCCTGGAAGTGTCCAAGGACAGATTAGATGAGACTCTGAGCAACCTGGTCTACTGAAAGGTGTCCCTGCCCACGGCAAAGGGGTTGGAACTGAATAATCTTTAAGGTCCCTTCCATCCCAGGCCATTCTATGATTCTATAATAGAACTGAGGAGAAGAAATGGTTTTCTGTTTTACCTAATGCAAGACACTTCATAGACATTTGGCATGGTCTCCCAGCTAATGAAAGTAAATGCAGCAGTTTCTTTTCGAGAAATGCATCTTTGCTAGTACAAAGTAGCTGCTTTAGCTGGAAGAGCTCGGGTTGAGGCATCATCAGTTTGTAGTGCTGCATGCAATCTTTCAAGGCCTCGCTTCTGGACAGGTGGCTTCTAGCTGACCACAGCCACAGCAGTAAGGAAGATGCTTGACAACTTTATCCCTTCTTCTGTCACTGAGTGCTGGAGCCACTTGTCTGTACTTTATAAAACATCAAACATCTTCCCTCCATTATCTGACAGTGAGATGAATCTTACCTGCAGGGGTGACTGCTGCTTTCTGGCCAAGAATATACTCGTTTACTGAACACGTCATGTTCAAAAATGACTGAGCCCTGAAATAAATCTCTCATCTCTTTACAGCTCCTGAGTTGGAGTTTGGGAAGAACGGACAGAATTTCATGCTGAAGTAAAAGAACACAATCAAATTACCATATAGCAACCAGGAAGAAACTGAAATAGCAACACAGTCTTGTCTCGTTCTGGAGCTGGAGCACAGCCAGTTTGCAGTCTCCTTTCCTCTGGTGCACCCTTACTGAGATAAAAAATCTGTTATTCAAGGGTAACTGGGAAAACCACTTGTAACAGGTTCCCAAGTAGTAGATATAAGAGGAGTTAGTTACATGGAAAGGCTGAGTTTACATACATGCTACAGCTCAAATATTCCTTGGAGTCAGCTTTGTCACCAGTGAAAATGTTTTTTACTAAGTACAAATAATAATTATTATTGTTACACATGGACAAACAAAAAATATCTTCTTTTTTGTGTAGAACATAAAAGGAGACATCATCTCCTCCAGTTCAAGAGGGCTCAAGTCTGCTGAACCCTTGAACATTTTGGACACAGAGATTCCTAGTGCATGCAGTGGTTGCCAAGATACCTCAGTGGGGTCACTCTTCACAGAAATTTCCTTTTCCTGGAGTGCAGAGCTGATTCCCCGCTCTCTCCTTAGGGGTCTTCTGTGCTTAACCACCTGTTAAGGAAAGTTAGACCAGAATTCAGCACTTCCCAGCCTTAATGAACCATAACACCTGCACGGCCAGAAAGAGAAAACAGAAAAGCAAGTGAAAAAAACCCTGCCCAAACCCCTAACTCTAGTTCAGATGAGTACTGACAGAACTAATTAGTTGTTTATGATTTCCTGTATCCAATCCAATAAACATGGCCAGTTGGTTAAAGTCTTTGCTCCAGGATCAGGCAAGTATCCATCATCCAGACTGGGTGTTTTTAGACAGCTCATTATATCTGAGCGACGACTATCGACTGGTAAAACCCTCGGCCCAGAGTTTGCAAAACTCTGAAATTTATCACCTGGCTTTCAGAGGCTCCAGAAATTCAGTGCTATTTCCCTCAGGGGAATCTGGAAGCGGTTTGGCACTTCTGAGATTCGGGCCATTTACTTAGCTGGGTAAATGTGAATTTATAAACCTAGACTTCCTTTTCAAATTCACAGGGGTTTATATGCTTGCTAAATCCATGCCATTTCAGAGAAATAAGAGACTGAAACTGTAAGATAGGCTAATGCACTTTAGAGAGCTGTGCTTAACACATTTTCTTCTGGCTGTGCAAGTCCTGGTCCCTCCCTCTACATGGCCCCTCTGTCTCCGCAGTGCAGAGGAAAACATCTGCACTGACAAAGGCGGCTCGACCTGCTTCACGCCTTGGTGAATTCATTTTAGGAAGGGTTGGGGGTCCCGCTGATGCTCTGCCCTCTGTCCCTCCTTCCACCCCCTCTCCCCCTGTCCCCATCAGTCCTGGCTGGCTGCAGCATGTCCCTGTGGACCGCAGTGCCTCCAGCCCAGCCCCAGGGCACCCTGCATCACAGCTGGGTGCTGTGGACAAGCCATGACCTCATTCCTCCCAGAAATTGCACAGAACTCTTCCTCACCAGCAAAGGGAAGGGTGCAAACCATGAGTTGTCTTCACTGAACAACAGATAAGGAGGCTGTATCAGAATAACTAATTCTTTCTGCTAATAAAATTTGGCAGAATGCAACTGTCTCTTTTAAGCAAATATTATCTTTCATAGGCAGAGGAAGATAAATTCTGATAACTCGAGTGGTACCAGCACTCATTTGGATCACCCTGTTGCCGACCTGTGCTTTTGTCTTCTGCTTGCAAATTGCACTGCTTTCAGAAAAACACTGCCAGAACCGGTGCTGTCAAAACCAACTCCATGTTACAGGGTTTTTCCCCTTTTCTGTGACCTTGGTGGTAATTAAGTGTCTCGTTCTCACAGGGAAAAAATGTGAAGTGTGAATTGGACCTGCTGGCCTGACTGCTGATTTATGGGTCAAGTCTCTAGCTGTTACAGACAAAAATTTTAAGTCTCTGATTAAGAAACCCTGCTGATTTAAGGATCTCACAAGAAATGTGTGCATAATGAATTATCTACAGATGATAATTCAAATTATTCCTTGATGATTCATATCACCTTCCTTTATTAAATTACCATTTTAGAAGTCTAACAAGGGCAATGCAAGCTGACAGGTGGTGACATTACAACATATATAACAGGTCAGCCAAGCAGCATGCTGTGAGTTTGGGTAAGTGATATTTGGTCCCAATCAGAGATGCCAACAGAAAGCAAAGGCTGAAGAAGATAATAAAGCCAAACTGGTGTCATTATGAGATAAATGTTTGTCAATATCCAGCATGTCTGCCTCTTGTGTGTCTGGACCTGTGGTATTTTTTTTCCCTCACTTGAGCAAAAGTTTCCAGTGAGCAGTGAAGTCCTGCTGCAGTATTAGTTGCCATATTAGCATTAAGTATTAGTATTAATTGAAGTATTATTTGCCAGTAATAAAATGGTACTGTCTGTTCTTGCTCAGGAAACACTGGGACCTACCCAACATCACCAAAATCATACACAGGTATGTTTTGTTACAAGTTACATAAGTAATATGTTACAAAGACATGGAAAAATGTGTGGCAGAGTGAGCAATTATTTTCCCTTCTGGGTTCAGCTTCTATTAGCAGAAGCTTATTGGATCTTAAACCTAAATTCTTGGCAGCCTAGAAATACCTGCCCTGTGTCTTCTGTAGAAAATCAGTGCTGCAGACACCACGTGTCCCTTATGGCAGAAGGAACAGTGAGCTTGAGCAGTGGGAACTGGGAAATGCAGATTAACTGATTCTGATGTTGCTTTAGTGTCATGTAATATTTTTCTCCAAGCAAATGCATGATAGCAATCACTGCCTCTGCATCTGACATACATCAGGAAAGTACTAGAAAATGCAATTAGCCCATGTTAGTCTTTACCGTGACATGTCCCAATAAGAAGGCTCCACTTTTTTCTGTCTTTCATAAGCTGATGTGAGAAAGGTCTCAGAAGGAGCCCTGTACCTTCAGCCTTCTCCAGCAGTGCCATTCTCTCATGGCTGGGTGTTATCAGTGGATGCAGAGCAGGTGGCAAAGGGTAGCCTGGGCCACAGCATTTGTGTCATTGCAGCTCTGGAAGGGTAAAGGATCTGCTCTCAGTCATCATGTGAGCACCACCCCAGGTGGGGATGAACTAAGAACACAAGAGAAATGAGAAAGTGATGCCTGCGTTTCGAAGGTGCTAAATAAGTGGCAAAGGCAAAAGGCACAGTTCCATATCTGCAGCAGTTTCACAAAGAGATTGTGCTGTTTCTGTGAAACATTAGCTCTGCAATTGCTTAAACCCTGGGGTTTTGTATTATCTAGCTAATACATACGCTGAAAATGAACAAAACCATATTCTGGACTTCAATAATTTTTACATTCCATTGCCTGTAACAAGTGTCTTCTTGGCAATAACTTAGTAAGCCCATCAAAACAAGGCTTCAGCAAATGCACTTAAAATGTAATTAATATACAGAAAACCAGACCATAACAGCTTGTGCAAGAAAAATTACTTTCAGCAGGATGATTTCCATATTTTCCACAGGGAAATCCTGAGAGACTTATGTGTGTATGCTTATGAAGTGCATGCACAGTAAAATCCAGTGTGTTCTGGACACCCTGGGCTTTGTGGAGCTTCCTGAAATGCTACTTAGCACACAGAGTCCAGCCTGACTCTTGGCACGCAGGAGTCAGTGCACCTTCACTGCACAGCATGTGTAGTCTGGCTCGGGGTCTGTCAGGTGCTGTGTCAGAACCACTGCCCCAGGGGAGTCCTCAGATGCCCCAAAAACCTGAAAAACTGCCCCAAACAGTTTCTTGCTGGAAAAAAAAAAATGCACTGTTGGGGCAGTGGGGGTGCTGGTTGCTCAGGATATTTGAAACATACACTCCAAAGCAGCACAGGTAGCTAAATCAAGCCCCAGTGATGCCTGTCTTCAGAGGATGCTGAAGAGTGTTTGTGTATTGCTTTTTCTTAATTTGTGACTTTTCTTAATTTATGAACCAATTGCTTTATAGCTCATATGAAAATGCTGTTAAACCATAAAATTGAATTAGAACATCTCAGTTCTGGGGAAGGGGGTGTGATTTATCTATGAGACTGGCTTTTCCATAGCCAAAAGCCTCCTGTAACACTAACTCCTTCAGTCACATCAACAAAATGGCACTTGTCACCATCCAATCTCATTATGTTCCCCTTCACTTGATCCTAATTATTCTGCTATTTTCTCACCTCAGAAATCTTCTCCAGTAAGCCCTAACCTCTCCTCAAGTACCATTTTTGTTTCAAAAGCATCTCTAATTTAATTCCAAACCCCACTTCTCCTCTAAACTGCTTTATCCCTCCAGACCTCTTAATGTCTTTTCAGTCTCTCCCCATCTGCCTCCCTTATTTTCATTCTATTATCAGGGACATTTCTGTATATGTGTGTGTGTAAGCACGGATGTGGTTATCAGGATCCTTCTCAAAAGCTTTCATTAATTTTCAAGAGCTCTGGAATTACTTCTGGGATATTACTAAGGAAAAATACATAGGTGTTTTTCCAAAGCTCTCTGGAAGCACCCAGAGGAGTCAGCCATGTCAGGTTGTTGAGGTGGCACTTGCCAAAGGCAAAAATTCAATGTTTATTTCAGATGGTTTCATTGCAGATAAACTGGTGGACTATTAACAGGGCAAGGTGTATCAACAGGTTTTGTGACAAAGCCAGTGAAAAGAAAAGACCTAAAGGCACTGGAAAATCTCCAAAGGCGGCAGAGAAAGCGTGGATTAGAGAAACAGTATGCCTGGCTCCAGCTGGGGACAGGCTGATGGAGGAGTCGTGGTGCCCAGACCCAGGCACAGGCAGAGCTGTGTAGGTATGGTATGGGGAGAGGCTTTAAACCATGCTGAGGGGGATTTTGGCTCCAAGTATCCAGCCAGAAGCAATGAAGTGTGGCAACTGAAAACATTAAGATAGCATTTCTTGAGGTGTTTTAGAGGACAAATTGCAATGCAGTTCTTTGCTGATTTAAAAAACATAAAATATTCTTCCATTAGCCTTCAGTATAATCTTAGAGGTTTCAGACAGTTCTGCCTGGTTAGAGAGACTTTTTATATTCAAAAAGTGTGCAGCCTATAAACAGTAGTATCTATTTTATTTTTTTCTGCACTTCTAGGAGTGAAATCAACGCAAGCCAATCTCATAATTAATTGCATCTCTCTATGAATGTAAGCTGTTTTGCAGTCACTTTTCTAAATTTCTCATGTGGATCCTTTGGCACCTAGGTCTCTTCTTAATGTCTATCCTAAGAATGTAGTATTCTTGTAAAACAATCTCAGCAGGAGTATCATCTTCTAGTCTATCACAATTTTCTTTTTACCTCTTGAAGTCTGTTATGAAAATTATTCAGTCCAAAGTTGAGCTTCTCTCCCTTTTTTAGTGAGATCTGAAGGAGAAGATGAGAGAGAATTATTTTCAAGAGTGCAGATGGAAGAATGAAAACAAAAGCTAAGAGTTAAGAAATTTGTGTTGTTTATTAAATGCTTGAATGCTGGAGCCCCAGCTGTGAAGTGCAGAGAATGGCTGTTCACCAGCTCTTCGTTTCAATGTCTGCCAAAGATTAAAGTGGGTAACAAAATGGAGTTTCAGAGCAGAAAGAGTCATGCTCCATCCCTGGTTGGATGGGGCTTTCAGCAGTGCCATCTGGTCAAAGATGTCCCTGCCCATGGAAGGGTTTGGGGACCCTGGAAGTGGTTGGTCTCTGAATGCCCCTTCTGACCCAAACCACACTGTGACTCCACACTTACATGATTCTTGTGAAAGTATCTCATGTTAGTAATTAAAATGATCTTAGTGCCTCACTGATGGTGCTATGGCAGAGAGGCAGGAAGGGCACAGGCTTGCCCATCTGATCCTCCTGGCCTCCCTTCCCATACCAGTCACTCCATGCACTGCTTTGAAAGAGTGGCAGAGCCAGGGGAGGAGACAGCAGCAGAGCTCCTGGCTGCACTGCCCTGAGCATTTCTACAGCTATTTCTACCAAACCCTACAGTGTGGATATGATATTGCACCTCTTACAGAAAATTTTCCAACTACATGATTTACCACTTCACATGCAGCAAACTGGAGTCACACTGAGGTTTTCATAAGTTATGCCTCTGTAGTTCTAGTTGTCTCTGAATTCCTGGAAACTTTACTTTGGAGTAATCAGATTATTTGACATGAGTCCTCTCAGTTCTGCACTGTTGTATTTCCACATTTGATGCACTGACTTATTTAAAATGTATTTCTTTTTCCACTTTCTTATTTTTCACATTCTCCTTCACTGCATGTATCCATCTATTTGCAGATAAAAAATTAGCCTTGCAGACCACTCCACTCTCCTTGTCAGTAGATTCATTCTGCTCCTGTAGTGTTTCCCTGTCCTTTCCCTGCTCTGTCCCCATCCTCTGCCTCCTTTCTGCAAGCAGCAGGTCAAGACCAGCCTACCCCCCAGCTTGTCTCTGCCTTCTGCTTATATTCTCTTCCCTCAACCTCTTTTCTGCTGTAGAAATCTTTACTTGCCCTTGTCCCAGGTGTGGGCATGCCTCTCTGAAGGTCATGCTGGTGGCAGGTGATGGCAATTGCTGCAGGTGATGACACCTCACCTCCACATACCCCCTCCCCTTCCATGAGAGCACCACTATGCTTATTGCTTATGACACTTCCAAAATCTCATAAGACCTTCAGAGCAACTGGGTAGTGTTGATTATATTGAATGGAGGACAATTCAAAGAAGGATTGGTGTTCTCACACAGGGAAGAGGACAGAGGCACAAGGCTGGGGTGGGGCATGACTGTGCTCCTGTCCCTCCCTGGGCTGTCACAGGAGGTGTCCAGCCCCATGGCCAGGGGGGACTTCCACTGTAATGGGGTCAGCAAAAGGCACCTGGACACCTTTGACATTCCCCCTGTCATGGCCTGTATCAAGATGGGCCTTTATGGCTTGCAGGTTAGAGCATCTTAGGACTGCATGTGACTTACAGGATGTTTTGGTCTGAGGAGGGAGTCCAGGGCGGGGAAGGATTAAGAGATTTTAGGAAGGAACAGACATGGGAAAAAATAAGGGAAAGGGGACAAAAGGGGGTAGTTATGCACATAAGTCGCTGGTCACTATGCATGTCTGCCCCTGCCCTGCCCCTGGCCAGCACAGTCTGTCCTTGTTTTCTCATTAAACACCATTTCTAGCATTTCCCTCTGTGTGTGTGTGTGTGGTAGGGGATCTGAGTGGCAGCAAATGGGAGTGGGACCCACAGGCCTTAGTGCCCATGGGCCTGTGGGTCACCAGTGGGGCATATGAAGGGGTTTTGTGTGTATGTCAGCATGTGTCACCAGTGAACATCAGGCTGGACTGGCCAGAGAGTAAGCCAAGTGGTCTGGGAACCAAGGTGAGACCAGGGAGGGTCTGCCAGTTGGCTACTGGAGGGACCAGGAGGTTCAAGTCAGTGTCTGGGGTGAGTGCAGGGTCTGGAGATCCTCCAAGCCACCTATTTGTGTGTGTGTGCACATCCACACACAGGACTACTGGCAGTGCTTGCTCCGCTGGGTCTGTGGGCACACAGCAGCCCCTTATGGGTATGGGCTGTACAGAGGACTGTCATGACTCTGCCCCTTTGAACATCTGCTGGTGGATGGGAGCAGAGCTGGGCTTGTGCTGACAGCCTTCAAAGATCCACACATGCTGTCTAGACTGGAGGGAGACTTTGATACAGACTGCCAAACCTCAAATCCATCCTGCTTCAGCTCACCTGGAAAACACAGTTCTGCACCGTAAAGATGTAATCCCTGGTGTACCCTCTTCTAGAAAGAATAAAAAGAGAAGAAGCTGTAACATAAGTCAGCCTGCTATTGCTCAGTGTTTCATACTGGCTTTGTAGATAAAAGTGTTTGCAATCAATAGCTTTAAATTCTATTTCTGCCTAGGTCCCTTTAAGTGACAAATAACTAAGATCTCAGTTTTGGACCAAACCATGAGAAAGAGTCATTAATAGTTCATAACACTCAATCTCTGTGTCCTTGAATTACAGTTTTAATACCACATGCCTGGCTGCTGGGTGTACTAACATGTGTAATCAGCCTTTCCACGTGGCAGAACAGGGAGGTATTTCCCCTCAAAGGAGTTGAAAGAAAATAGACATCTTGTGGCAGCCCTGGAGATTTGTCATGCATAAAGGCCACCAGACTTTGCACCTTCAATAAAGTGAGGAGAAAATAAAGCCAAATATACTGTAATCCCTCTGAAGTAAAGGGTACATTGGAAATGGTTGAGATAGACACCTATTAGGTTTCCTACCTTCCTGCCACCTAGGGGAGGGAGATTGGGGTGTCCCCAGCTACCATAAAGAAGGATAGAGAGGCTTTAACAGAGCAAAAGCAAAAACCTTATCGAACTGAGCCCTGACAGGGAAAAAATGGAGTCAGGGTGTGGCAGGTTCGTTTTCTGCAGCTCTTGGTCCCAGACACGCTCAGTCAGGGATAGTTTCTCTGTCCACTTGCTCCTGTCTGAGCAGCAGCTGCAGCCTCCAGTAGTCACAGGTGCACTGCAGGTTGTCAGGGTACCTCTTCCTCTCTCTGTGCTATCTTTGCACTTTTCTCCCCTTACTTTTTCTCTGCTTTGATGTTTTTTTTCTTTTTCTCACGTTATTGCTTTACTTCCCTTCCTTGCTTTTTCACTTGCCTCTCCATCGTCTCTCTTTCCTCAGCCACGCCCTTGATCCCTCGTAGTTCTCCTTTCATTCCCTGACTGACCTTGTCATCCCTTTCTTCCTCCATGCCTCCTTTTCATTAATATGCTGAGGTACAGCAGAGCAATATTTCGCCTGGAAGCAGTGTCTTTCCAAGCAAATCTCTTTCCCTGGGCCATTCTATGTCCCTTTGTGCATGGAGTTGAATGTCACATCAGAAACAGTGACTTTGTGCATATAATCTTTCCATTTTATTCTCTCTCTCTCTCTCTTCTCTTCTCCTTTCTCCTGTAGCCTTCATATTTTGTGTGCACTTGAACAGTGTCATAGCCTCAATCTGATTACAAATTAGTGCAGCTCTGTCAAAGCCAGCAGACAGGGTTGAATTAAAGGCTCATATCAATGCAAAGTGAAAAAGGAAGCATCTCTTTTTTTCAGTAGGAGACAGACTTGATATGGAATGATGAAAAAGTAGAGTGGATTAATAATGAGGACAAGGAAATGGTAGCAGGAGCACACTTCATAAGCCTACCACTCTTCTGTGGCTTTTATGAATTTCTGCAATATTTGCTAGAATAATAGAAAGGAGCAGCTGCAGGCAAAGGCACAGACAAATTACAACCCACTAATAATATCTGTATTCAGGACAGGTCTGAAGTATACTCAGATGGTGGCCTGTGAGATATTAAATGATAGTGTATATTGCATTAACCTATGGTTAGTTACTTCTCTGTCACAAACACTGCACTGTCTTGAGCACTTACTTTGCACAAGGCTTTCAAGGACAGGAGGATCTGCACAGCTTCAGACAGGTCTGTATGGCTGGATATAGAGGGACCTGTGCTCCCTCCAGCCATGCTCAAAGTTGTTTGGGTAGAGAAAGAGCACACCCAGGGCCATATATACTCATCAGTATGATGCTACAGCAGAGGGAATATGCAACTGGACAGTGTAAGGGCAGCAATACCTGACTATGTGCATTGCAGCCACATGCTTACACACTTTGAAAAGTAGACACTGGTAGAAATGAGCTCCCTGGGCCCTGTGTGAGGGCATCTGTATATATGTATGTGTGTGTGTGTGTGTGTGTATGTGTGTGTTTATATGTACTATATATGTAAAAATATAAATTTTGACATACAAAAAAAAAGTTCTGCTTCACGACAGATCTAAAGGTTGGGTGTTTATCTTTCTTTTCTTATGAAAAAGCAAGTAGTAAGTAGGCTCACACCTAAGAACACTGCTCAAGTTCTATTTTGCAAATGTTTTTTTTCCTTCTGGTTTTTGATTGATAATCACAGTTCAGTTTTTCTCTCCTCCCTTGACTGTGCCCTGTGCCCAAACCCTTTGGCTGAGGGAGACACTTAGCAGTGGCTTGCCTCCCTGTCCATGTCTGAGCAGCTGTTCCACTCTGGACTTGACAAAACACCAGGCCTGGCTCACACAGTGAAGATATTCACAGAAAATCATATTATGAATTATGTTTTCAACCAGCTTAATGACATCTAAATGTCTACTTTTAAGTCACTGTGGACACTCTGACCCTGTGTACTCCTGAATGTGTTACCTTCAGTCTGCTTTGTGCCCCTGCCTCCTCTGTCTTTCACAGGAGACACTGTCAGGATTCAGGATCATGTAGGATGAGATACATCCTGTGTAGGCAACAGCTGCT
The DNA here is from genome assembly GCA_013399695.1 of Formicarius rufipectus. Classification (NCBI taxonomy): domain Eukaryota; kingdom Metazoa; phylum Chordata; class Aves; order Passeriformes; family Formicariidae; genus Formicarius; species Formicarius rufipectus. The sequence continues at coordinate 680,419 of VXAU01002756.1, forward strand.
CACAGGTTTCATTGACCTGAATGGAAAAAGAATCCTGGACTGGGAGTGAGTAATAAAAGCCAGGTTTGGTTTGCTATCAAGGACCAGGAGCAGGAGACAAATATCTGTGCATTCTACATCATAATGGCAGTAGTACCAGATGTGTTCACTGTTAGAGATGGTACTGAGGACACATGGAAGGCAGGAGCCATGGGAATTTTGTCCCTCTTCCCTGTCTGGCCCAAAGCCTTGGAGGTGAAGGTGACAGCAGCCAAAGGGAGCAGGCAGTATCCTGGGATCTGTCCTTGGCTGTCCTAGGCATAAACCCCACTGTCATCAATCAGAAGCATGATGTAGCTTTTGAAGAATTCTACTCCTTTGGGAGTTTTGAAATAAATCAAAATGACTTTACATGGCCAAGGTTGCTGCAGGCTTATATATTCTTGAAGCATCTCTTTTTTAACATTGGAAGAGTTGTGTCTTCTTTTCTTTTATTTCTTTTATTTTTTTTTTCTACCATGCAGCCCTCATCTTCTCTCACTATCCTTTCTTCCTCAGAGCTGTTTGTCCTTTCTTTTTCTCCCCAGCTCCCCTCCAAATGTAAGAAGTCCAGAGGATGATGGCAACATGAAGCTCCCAGTGAGGATGCTGCCTTTTGTCCCAGCTCACGGTGTCGGTAGTGGACAGTAGGTGGAGCACATCCACTGTTTTAAGTACCGGTCTGTTTCATCACTTTTTTTACCTCTTGTAGAACTATCTATCATTTCTACTGCAGTGAATCAGTAGCTGCGAGGTAGCACAGCTCTATACAAAGCAGCTAATCTTGGCTGTACCTCAGCACAGAGCGTCGTGACTCACGTCGAACCACACGGGGCCAAACACTGGCTGACCTAGACGGGAGATAAAAATCTGAAAAAGAGCAGTTTCTTAACAGTTTCCAGTTCTGGGTGCTGCACTTCCTTTTTCTTTTTTTGTTTGTTTGTTTGTTTGTTTTTGTTTTGTTATTTAAGAAAAATCTATTCCACTAGTGAGTGCCAGCCTGGGGTCCATCCCTCCCCAGCTCTCCTGCCTTTCTGTGCCAGGTCTGCAGCTTTCGGGATGGTTTTGCACCACTGCAGCTGCCGAGGGGCCCCAGAGTGGCTTAAGCAGCGTCCAAGGGCTCAGCATCAGGCCACTCATAAGCACATGGGGACCTCCCTTCCACACCAGCACTAGGCATGTGGGAAATCTTTGGGCATCCATCATCTCTGTCTGATGTTTTGCTTTTTATTGCCTGTGTATTTTTCATGATTCTGGGAAAGAAAATGAACAATGGCAACAGGCACAGACTAGCTTTTAGTTAAACGAGCCTGGAAGTTGTGTGCCTGAAATCTTGTCTGTTTTGTCCAAGTAGATCAGCTGCTGTAATGAGAGAGATTGCAAATCTTGTGCTTTGCTCACATGCTTGGGTCATCTTGGCTACAACATCACTCCTGTCACACCACAGGTCATTTCACCACTCTCCTGTCACACCACAAGTCACCTCACCACGGCACGCTTTTGCTTCTGCCTGTGAGCCCTGTGCTCTCCATTGCTCTGTGGAACCTGCTGTGACATCAGCCTTACAGAAGAGCAAACCCAGCCTCTTCCAACAGCCCAGCTGCAGAGGTTCATGGCTGGGAGGGGCTCAGCCAGCCTTCCTGGCACAGCTCCTGGTCTCCCAAACCAGCATCTCTTCACCAGCAGTATGCAGCTCCCTCCTCGGAGGGCAGTGGGTTTTGGAGCAGATGTTCATCTTTCATTTTCAGAGTGTTTTTCTATTAATGGTGAGTGGTGAGAAGGTGACCTTTCCAATCTGGCTTCCTGATTCTTAGCACTCCTCGCGCATCCCCCGCCTTGTGGGCACCGTGCAAATGTCCATTGCTGGTTTGAGACGGGAGTGACAAAAGTGCAAAGTAGGGCGAGGAGCCCTGGGATGAACTCGCTCACTCCACCGAGCTAAACCTGCCCGTTCCTGCAGCGTTCAGTGGAGAATGACAGATTTACACAAGACACCATCTGCCTAGTTGGTCTTCTCCTTTAAACAGACTCTTTCTCTGCCTCTCGTGGCTCTAGACTCATTTTCCTGGTCCCCGGCATTCCCTCGGGACTGGTGGGAGTCCCCCAGAGGCCAGCGAGGGCAGGGACAGCTTCATCGACCGGCCCTCTGCTGCATCTTCCCAGTGTGTGCAGCACATCCCCTCCTGAGGGCTCCTCTGTAAGGCCGGTGTGTGCCACTAGAGATGGGATTTGAGGGGCCTCCCTTCAGCACTCGTGTAATAGTGGTGTAGACAAGGGCACAATTCTGCTCTCAGTTACACTAGCGAACCCCAAGAGGCTTTTTGCTGAAAGCATCTTTCCTCCCACTCCTCTCCCCCCTCTCCAGGATCCCCTCGAGGTTTCTCACTCTTTCCCTTCTCCTTGCAGTCACTGTGGAGGGAGGTGGCTGCTTCATCTCGTGCCTTACTAGTCCAGAGAATGCCTTATCATGGCAGATTTTGAGATGGGACACTGAGGTGCTGCTGCTCATGAGGCCAGGGATGGGGAGCCAAAAAGGAGAGAGGACAAGCCTTGCTGCAGGTGACCCACCACTGCCAGTGCCCCTCTTCAGTGTCCTGCCCCCACCAGCCGTGCCAGAGTGGGAGAGGTGAGGCAGGGCTGCATCCTGTGCAGGGTGCCTGTGGCATGGCCTGGCTGCCACCCCCAGAAGCAGCCTGGGGGTGCTGCTGGGGGCTCAGTCCACTCTTCACATGTGAGAAGACTGGTTTTCCTCTGCCCTGTGGCACAGCAGCCAGCAGGGAAAAATAACAGGCGCGCCTGAAGGTAATGGATTACGACCAGCGGTCATTGCTGTGTGTGTTTTCCAAGGCTCATTCTATTCCCTGCTGTAGCCCTTCAAATTAACAGTGGTCTAGTTATTTACATTTGAAAATTGGATGATATGCTGGACTGCTATTTCTCTATTGACTCTGTGCTGCTAATACATTTGGAAATTGTCTGCCTGCTGCAGATAGGCACTGCCTGCTTGGAAACGTTTGGAGTCCCTCTATCAGCGTCGCAGAGGGAGACACAGAAAATGGGAAAGGACATCTGATTGTTTGCATTTACTTTCACCCAGCAGTAATAGAACACAGTTTGTGTTTGATACATCCCCCGCTGTGCGCCAACAACCTGTGCTGAAGAAGGTGAAAACTGGCTGGCATTTCTGCCCCTTCCTTTTTTAAGCTGCAGGGGCTGTAATTAGCTCATCCGACCTCGTGTGTGTCCACAGGAGCCACTTGTTGGGACATCTGCGTGGTGCAAGAGCTGCACCAGGGTGTGTGAGCTGGTGGGACCTTGCACTGCCCTCAAAGCCCAAGACCAATGCTGGGCAGCAGCTGAGGATGCCCAACTTCCCACCATCCCCTCCTGCTGTGCCAGAGGTGCCTCATCACCACCCACCAGATCGTGACAGCAGGTCTCATTGTGCTGACTTCCTGGTGTGGAAAGCAGAAGAAGAGCTGCTTTCCTATGGGCCTGACAGCTGTGGGTGTTGGGGACAGAGTGGCTGAGAGCTGGCAGGGCTTGGCAGGTGGATTCCTGTTCTCCAAGTATGGTACATGCCAGCAAAGGTGTGTGGGAACAGGAGGAGGCAGTCAGGGGAAGGGGAAGAGGCACTGGTGCCTTTATGGAGACAAAGAGAAGGGTTGGTGACAAAATAAATGGAGGGGGAATAAGGCACCCAGTGAGAGAGAGCAGGGTAAAAGCCTTCTGAAAAAGCCAGGCAGCCAGGAGGAGCATGGCACAAACAGCAGCCAGCAGCAGTGATTGGAAGTGCCAGGCTGCAGCTTAAGTGAGGTCTGCAGCAGAAAGCTCCTCTGTGAGCCAGCACTTCCAAGGGAATGATGTGAGACCCTGTGGTGCCTGCTGTCACAAACTCACCTCTGCACAGGGCTGAAATCCAAGGAAGTTGGTTTTGCTGCCTCACAGACAAGATGCTTGTTGCTGCTCTGAGCAGTGTGGCTGAGAACGTCTTCATGTGTCCAGGTGCTCAGCCCTTCCCTTCACTCCTGCTCTCTTGGCATAAACCTTGCTGTGGTCTTTCTGGTCCTCAGCTCCTCCATCCTGTTCTGCTACAGCCCTGGTGGATCCAGTCTGGCCCTGCTACCTCCAGGGAAAGCTGCTGCTCCTTTGGCAGCAGAGTTGCCATGCAGTGCCCCTCAGGAGAGGATGAGGAAGGTGCTGCCTTCCCCATGGCACCCCAGTGGCACTGCCAAGGTGCTGGGAGAGGGAAAAGGAGGGCTGGAGTGAGGATGCGTCCAGAGATCCCAGGGTAGAGAGGGGGACTTGGGAGGGGTGAATAAGAAGAAGTTCTGAGGGCAGGTGGGACTGGACTGGGAGAGTGAATGAGGGATAATTTACAAACATGAGCTGGAGCAGTTAGGGTAGATTTTGGGGATCATATCTGATCTACTGAGTCATAAAGAACAGAAACATTTCAGAAATCTGAGTCTCAGGATTTTTGCACAGCGGGCTGATATTTGGGGCATGGAGTTGCTGGTTTGTTGCTTGATTGCTTAAGAAAGAAAATTCTTCTCTGTTTCTGTTTTCTCCACTGGGTCGTTTGATCCAGCAATCCAGCCTGGCAGCAGGAGCAATAGGACCTGATTTCCAAGGACACTCCCACTACAAACCAGAGTGAGCACACCACAGGCTGCATGGTGCCAGGGTCTGCCCTTCCCGTGGCTGGGCACCTCACTGAAATGTAACAAAAAGCCATGCAAACAACCCAAAGCAAGAAATTCCCAGCTGGAACCTCCTTTTGTCACCTCTGACACTCTTCTCCCCAGCTGGAGGGAGCCCATGTGTGGGTGGTGAGGGTGCAGCACAGCCCTGGGCACCCAGTGCCAGTGCCACTCCTGGAGATCCCCTCCTGGCAGGAGACAGTGATCAGCTCCCTAAGCTGCCCAAGGGCCCCCAGCAAATGCTGGCACATCATGAAACCCCTTGAAGAAAATCAGAAGTAGTTTGCAAATGGTTTTCCACTCAGTCAGGAGGCTGAAGCTGTTGCAAATCATGGCTGGTTCAACTGTGTCTTTTTTGAGTTGGAAGGCCATGGGTTAATAAAAGTTTGATTAGATATATATATTTCTATACAACCTCTGCTGCCCGCAGACACATCTGTGCCCCCAGCTGCTTTGCAGACTGCAGTGCAATCACCAAAGGGTAGTAAAGGCACTTGACTGGCTGCAGAAGAGAGAAAGATTTGTTGTTTGCTTAGCTGTGACTGAAGAGAACATTCCCTGTGCAGACAGGTTTGATTGTCATGTACGGCTGCATTTAGTGTGCTCAGTGAGGGATTCACACTTCAGACTGGTACAGCATCCGACCTATACATCATATAAAATATTAACTGAAGGGGAGAAGTGATATTTTATGACAGTTTTAGAGGTCCTTCCCTTCCCTTCCCTTCCCTTCCCTTCCCTTCCCTTCCCCCT
>VXAU01002756.1:685898-696315 GCA_013399695.1 Formicarius rufipectus
TCCCCTCCCCTCCCCTCCCCTCCTTGCATTGCTATTTGCTGCCTTTATTGGAGTGCAGCGTCAAACCTGGGGTCATGCTGCATGTAAGAACAACTGAAGTGAAACCCATGACACTGTCAAGTGCTTAAAATTAAAATGCTGGTTTGTGCTTACAGAAACAATGTGCACCAGAGCTTAGCAGAGGGTTGTTGAGTTCAGGGAAGGTTGGGGAAATTGCCCATTAATGGATGACTGCCTTGGAAAACATAAGTTGTCTTGTGCTCCTGCCTCAGCCAGGAAAACTCCACATGAGCTTTTCCTAAATTAAAATGTTTTTGCCTTAAAGAAGACCCTGCTGCAAGCACACTACTGAACAAGGTGTCCCACCACCTGGGGCCATGTGTAAACCAAACCACCTCAGCTGATGAGCTATCCTCCTGCTGCTTTGCTGCCCCTGTGTGTCCTCATTTCTCACTTGTGCAAGGAACTGTCGGGGAGAAGAGATTTGAATTCCTCTGTGTAGATGTCTGATCTGGCTCCAGGGATGCCCACAATCTCATTCCCCACAAGAAGTAGCCCCAGCCCTGCTGTGCCACCTCCCTGAGATGTGTCTGATCAGCCAGAGGTACCTCTGCTGGAGGCTTCTCACAGTTAAACATGCACTGGCACACATGTACACCCCACCAGCACCCACTGGAACACAAAAGGTATTCCCCTATTTCTCTTTCCTGTATTTGTATGCGCACAGCATGGGAGACTGCAGTAAACAATTATCCTGGGGCTGAGGGAAAAGCCCAGCCTGGGGGAAAATGTGAGATGGCTTTGCTTTGAGGCTGCTGTCTCCCTTGTGCTTCTGCAAATTGTGATTTGATATAACCCTTTGCTCATCCCCGTCATGAGGGCTGTAACTGCATCAATATTTCTGATAGCATCATGCACGTGTTCATCCTAAGTAGGTTATCCTTCACGCTGGGCAGCTTCCAACCTGCTTGCTGCAATTTATCAGTGGGGAAGGATATTTTGGGAATGATCCTGTGTCTCTTCTCCATGTCACAGGATGATGTGCTGCACATAATGAATCTCACTCGCAGGATTTCTCAGTTTCTTAAGCAGTAAGGATACAAAAAATACATGCAGCTCTCCATTTATTAGGTCTGACGGCTTTTTAAGTGACCATCCAGTTCACAGCATTCAGCACTTCCCTGAGTGCTTGTTATACCCAGACAGTCCATTAAAGTGCTCAGCAAAGCCGTGTGGAATCACAAATGGGAGCTGCAGGACATCAGGACAGACTGCACTGTGTCTGAGACCGTGGCTGTCTCTGCACACTCTTGTGCCATCGTTTGAGACCTGGTGGAGGCACAGCTTGCTCACAGTGGCACTTCGTGCACACGTAACAAATTTCGTGAAGCTGAGCTGATCCAGTGTCTCACACTTGTTCTGACAGCACCAAGAAAGCCAGGTGAGTGGTCAGAGGTGTGGATGCTGCTGCAAGGTCAGAAAAACTGTGCTCACAGTTCCAGAGTAAGGTGGAGGGGACAACAGGGAGAGGGAAGGAAAAAGAGAAAGGGGTAAGAGCAGGAGCACTAACTTCAACAGCCTTCCTTTTGTGAGACTATTTGATGTCCAGACTTAGGAAATACCAAATTTAAGTGGCATCATTAACTTAGTTGAAGGTTTCTTCCTCAGAAAGAAGGAGCAAGGTTTCTGAATGCCACAAGCCTCACTCTGCACAGAGGCTAAAGGTCCCATTGTGATCCCATATTTTAAAGTGTTACAGGAGAGGGCAGAGGAGCCCAGGACGGATGCAAACTCTTGGCACTGGGATATGGCATGGGATAAATGAGGGAAGCGAGGGGCTTTCTGCTGAGCCTCCCCTGGACCACATGGCCTTTTGGAATGACTCACTTCTGTGCGGTTCTTTTCTTAAATAACTCAAAGCCATGGAAGGGAGGTGAGAAAGAAGAAGGTGACTCTTGAACAGCCCTGACCCAACAGAGAAGGCTATTCTGGTATATAGACTCCTGAGAGGTGAAGCACTGGGCAGCTGCAGTCAGGTCACAGTGATAACCCTCAGGCAGAAAAGAAGCTGCAGCAAAGGGAATGAAAGACAAGATCCCAACCTGCAATGCCGTCACCTGGCAGTGGCAGCCGGGAAGCTGTAGGGCAATGAGTGTCTTTCTTAATGTAAACCCTGCCTCAACAGGCATTCCAATGCTCTGTTCCTTCTGTGGGACGCTGGCAGACTGTGCCACACTCATCTGGCTCTTTGTGGAAGTTGAGTGCTTTGTGACTGAAGGCAAAGGGAAAAAGGTCAAATAATTTGTATAAAACAGATGGAAGTCAGGAAAGTTATCCTGCAGATACCAGGCAAGGATCAAAGTGCTGGGATCATGCACAGAGTCTAGCTGGAGAAAAACTCAGTGCAAGGGAGCTGAGCAAATGTCCCCTTTCCCATGGAAATGAAATCCTTCCATTGGAGTTGGGGGAATGGGTGGGAAGGCCACCCGAGCACAACAGCCAACAGTCCGGAAAATATAATATCAAGTAGTGCGTGCCATAATGAAACAGCTGCCTTAGCAATAGATGATATGAGTTCCTTCATGGCCATGATTTCTTTTCTCATACAAAAGCAAAAAAATGCCCTTTCATGGCAGGCAAAATAGAAGGTGTCTCTTGCAGCCTGCTGCTAAACCACAGAATCATCACTATTACTTTTTCACAGGTAATTACTCACTGCAACTAATTTGGAGCCATATTCGAAAATGAAATGGAGACATCGTGTTTTACCCTTTTCCCCTCGGTCTGCCTTGGCATTATGATTGTTCTCTGCTCCGGTGCCCGTAACAACAGCCATGGTCGTCCTGGCGTACCCCAGCGAGCCAGAGCTGCTGGTGCCTGACATTTAGCCAGCTGGGCTCCTCACCATGGGCTTTGCCTGCTGGGGAATCACACTTCCCCGAGCCCCACAGTGTAACTGAACTGCAAAATGAGATGCGTTTAGTGCCTAATTTCCTAAGTAACATATTTCAGGTTTGGCTGATCTGCAGGAAGCATTTCTGTGAGGTACAGATACCCACAAACACACTGGGTAACAACTTTGCGTGTTTATCTCTTTAAAAACAAAAATTGGCCACTTGAGGGAATTGCCTTCACAGGACATGAGCTGTGCAGTTTGCAGCCCCCTTTGGAAGCAGAGTCCTTCGGGCTGCCTTTGGCTGTCACTGTTCTTGGGGGTTATGCATCATTATTGGCCGTGTGGGCCAACACAAATTCCAGCAGCCAGCAAGGTGACCACTCCTGTTCTTAAAAAAAAATAAAATAATTCCCCCAAACCCTCAAAGAAACAAAACAAGGGAAAAACCACCTAAATAATCAAAGGAGAACCAGCATACCTTCCTACAGGGACTGTAATAATCTTCTGCATCAGCACATTAAAAAAACAGGAATCTGTCCCTGAAAGTCTTCAGTGTTAGAGATGATGAGAGTAAACAAAGATAAAAAATTCACTCCAAGGCTGTGAGGGACATAGGGGACCCCAGACCTAAATGGTGCCTACACATGTTTCTAAGTGAATGGAGAGCAAGTGGAGAGGCCAGTGGGAATGGGACATGGGGGCCAGAGGGGGGGAACCTGCTCTGTAAGTAAAGCTGTGTTTTAGAAGTGGCACAGAGAAAAATGTTAATGGAGCACAAAAAAATGAGACTCAGTAGGGAAATTAGTGGAAAGGAAAAAATCCTCAGCAGGAGGAACGACAACACGGAGTGTTAAGCAAGCGCATTGCACTGGAAGGGAGGATCAGGTTTGAGGTCAGCTGTTGTTTGTGGGGTTTGTTAAACACATGGGGGGAAAAGGGTGTAGTAAGGATGTATGTCAGTGTCAGCCCAGTAGTATCAGTCCCTGATGGGAAGCTCGGCGTGGCTTCAGTTGTGGGGGATTTTGGCAGCAGCTTGTGCTGCTGGAAGCAGGTGGGAGCTGGGCATCCTTTACACTGAGGGGAAGAAGCTGGTGAGAGGTGGGGACCAGGGGGAGGGCTGGGGCACTATTCCATTCTGCTGCTCTTGAGTCTGAGGCATGGGGACAGTGTGGGATGGGGATGGAGGTGAGGGTGGGTACAGGCAGTCTGGGCGGGAGAGGGAAGTGCCTGATGGCACAGCCAGGGCTGGCTTCAGCCATCCAGCTCCTCAGGAAGGAGCTGCCAAGGACTGTGGGGAACCAGGCAGGGCATCAGAAGCAAAAAATGACTGCAAAGTGACTGCAAAGAAGAAATTAATATATTTTTGTTGGGAGAAAAAGAGCATCCTATGGATTAGAGAACTTCTAAGGAATTCTTACATACTGGAAAAAGTGGGGGGTAGAGACTCCCATGTAGTGTGCTCGAAGCATCTGATAAAAGCCTACAGGCACTGACAGCACTGCAGCTTTGAGTATGGAAAATAAGAAATAGGGAACTTTGGGGCTCCTTGTGGGTACCTGCAGTTAAAAGACTTAGAGATGCAAATGATATTTCTCCTTCAAATACCGTTTTGATTTATAAGTTTTTTTTTTTTTTTTTTCAATGTAGACGAGGAAACCAGGAAAAAACAGGCAGGAAAAAAGCTGCATGCACAGTAAGTCATTGCAAGACTTAGTGGCGTTTGTCTGCCTGCAAGGTCTTGCTGAAAGAAGACTTTGAGCTTAACAGAGAGGTTAAAAAAAATCGGGTGAAAAAAAAAGATGAAAGAAGCTAAGTTATAGGCTTGATACCTTTATTACCTTCTGCCAAGGCTGGGAGGCCATGCCAACTCTGCCAGGTGTTTCAGAAGAATAACAAAAGAAGAAGTTACACAGAGCCAATATGCTTACGGCCACTTTCCTTAGGAATCAAAATTCCTGAAGAAACTTTAGCAACTGCTGAATAAAATACTGCTTTCTGCTGCAAGACACAGGCTGTTCCACTTGAAGATAAAGCTGAATTAATGCACATTGTCAAGCTTTATCTATTTTGACACAACAGACTCAGCACAGCAAAGGGCTTGTGTGTGCATGTCTGGGTGTGCACGTGTGTGAATGAATGTGCACACATACACAAGGAAGACATTTGTTTCATGCCTCTGTCTGCCTGTGTGCATGTTGCCATATATTCATGTATCTAGAATTTATTCTAACATACCTAATATTTTCCCAGGACCATGAATTTCTAAGCTCATATTTGTGGTTGGTAGGAAAAACCCCAGTAGTTTCATGTCTTATCACCTGCAGCTGGTTACAGCCTTTATCTAAACATTCACTGTGGGATGCAGCAGGGAATTATATTGGCAACTGCCATTAATCTTCCGAGCAAAAAGAAGCATCTCCTACATCAGTGTTAAAATAAACCCATTTGTCTGGTGAATGAGGCACAACTAAAAATTACCCTGATGCAGAAGTAAAAATCCTCTCATGATGATACTTTTGATTATGTACTAGCCTACCATAGATCATCAGGAAGGCCATCTTTATGGAGTGCAAACTGAACAGCAAAGAGTTGGACAGTTTTAATTGAATAGTTTTAATGTTATTTTGGGACATGGTACCTGTTCTGAAATGGCTCTGACCTGACACTATATCGCAACACCACCAGTGTACAAAAACACTCTCGTGTAAATGTCCCAACACAGCACTTGATTTCTGTTCCTACAAATACCTTGAGGTTTCACTGTGCCTCTCTTGTCCCTTGAATAACCACACAAATCCTGACCTGGTGTAGTCCCCAACCTCACAAGAAGCCTTAAGCACTGCCATGCTCTGAACTGGACCACTCTGCCTCAGTTCAGCTGCTCATCAGTTTCCTTCTGTCAGAAGGGAAAGGGCTCTCGTCCTGCTGAGGTGAGAGCACCCCTCTGGGGGTGGCAGGGGCCGTGGCCCTCCCTTGCACACAGCAGAGTGGTGAGCAGCAAGCTGGATCAGCGGGGAGATGTGGACATGCTGACGGCAGCTTCGGAGCAGGCAGGCATGAAGAAGTGGAATGTTCATGTGTGCCAGGGACCAAACTACCTTTCTACAGCCTCATGGAGTTTTAATTGATGGGTTTACTGAACTAACCCTTGACTTAATACAATTATGTGTTCTCAAAGACCCTTATCTTATTTTATATTATTACTAATGACATTATACCTACAAAATGGCACTCTGTGTTGTTGGTTTGAGTCATCAAACAGAGTATGTGTGAAGGAAACAAATGTAGGAATGCTGAGAAAACTAACATAATTTCCTGGTTTCCTACCAGAGATGTATATTATTACCTTTTTTTTTTTTTCATACTTCCTGCAAATATGATCATACCAATAAGTTGGGGTGAGGATGGAGATGATTTTGTGGAAAAACACAAACCTCTTCTGTTCAAGAAAGACAACAAAAGACTGTTGTTTCTATTTTCCCTGCGTATGTGCATGTGTGCATAGAGGGGTGTGAGAGAGAGGGGAAAGTCTTACATGTTGCTTATGTCAGCAAATAGGGAGAACTTGCTTGGACACAGCTAGCAAAAAGCATGTGCCAGCTATTGAATAAGCAGCATATCCATCGCAATGCTCAGATAACAACAACAAAAAGAAGCCTTTACGCCTGGCCAACAATTGCCAAGTGACTAATATATGCCTTAGGTTGACAAGCAGTAGGGGTTTAGGCAATAGGCTGCAAGAGGAACTCTGTGTATTTGTGAAGCTCCACAATTCACTTGTAGAGCTACAAGATTTCCTTACCTCTCATCCCTCCCTTAACCACAGGTGCTTTAAAACCAAGTGTTTGGCTTTATGTGTGTGCTGTACTCATCTCCCTCATCTGGTAAGCAGCATTATCAGCTTATGGGGTTCATGTATGGAAGTGTTGCACCTTAATTGGTCTCAGCAGGTCCATTTTTCTTGCACAGATTTATGGCACTTTCTAGCCAGTTGATATGCTTGCTCTGAGCTGAAACAAATTCCCAGTGAAATCCTCTCAGGAAGAGGATGATTTATTGGTTTTCAGCCTGACTGCACACATGTGCCCCCAGGCAGCCAAAACGGGTCACAGCAGTGAAGTGTCCCCGGTGCCTGAGCATGGGGCTGGGCACCAGGATGCTCCTGCTGCTCCTGCACCTTGCCACGGAGGGGTGGATCACATTCATGCAGGAAAGCTGGCAATTGTCCTTCACTACAGGGCACCTGATGTAAAAATGACTGTATGTAACATCACAGTAGCTTCCAAGCTGCCACTGAGAAAGAAGTACAAGCAGCTATTGCTGGCTGCATGTGGGTGGGCTTGGAAGCAGAGGGCTTCATGCAGCACTCCGTGGCACTGCGCCTATCCAGCCAAGCCAGGCCAGGGATGCTCTTAGCAGGCACCACCATGGAGTGAATTACACTGTTTCTGCATCTTGCATGTCACTGCTTTTCCTCTTTTCCCCTATCCAGACAGGGTTCTTTTTCCTCCCCCATGCTAACTGTCCCTCTCCTCAATTTCTCCTGCCCTGTCAGTGCAGCAGAGCATGCATTGGCGTCCACAAAACCCCACAGGACAGACAGGGGTGCGCTGGGATCCTGAATTGTAGCAGGAAACCCAGGGCTGGGCTGGGCAGCTCTGGTTGGGCTGAGGTGACAATCAGGGGCTGTTCAGCCAACGACCAGCATGTGCTGCCCTGAGCTGTGAAGGTGTTACTGTGATGGGCACTGGGGAAGGGAGATGTGTGGCCTGGGTGGGAAGGGAACCTCTCACCCCTACGGTATTGCTGACCTGTTCAAAAGGTAGAGGAAAGACTGTAGAGTGTGTGAGCGAACAGCAGCATGGTAACAAGGCAGCTAAAATCAAAGAGAACTAATGTTCCCTTATGCCTAGAGAGCCAAGGAAACACACTGACCAGTAAATAGCCTTGTCCTTAAAATAAGAAAGATATTTTGCTTGAACTTACACAAGGAAAACATTCCTAAGAGCCACTCAGAAACACCATTTTACTGATTGATGTTAGGAGTTGTAAATAAAGGGGCTGTGGGTGTGGGGGAAATGAGTGAAGTTACCCTCTCTTTTGTTTAATTGAATTCAATAGGAGTCATCACGGGGACTCAGTGCTCTGTGGATTGTGTAATCTTCAGGGAAGACCTCAGTACTGCAAGACACATGCTGATTCACTTATGTAGGAGTGAATCCAGAGTAACTTGAGTCGGGGAGAGTGGATGTGGGATGCATATTTATTTCCTCAAGTGAATTAAATGAGGGAATTGTCATCTTCTCTCCCTCAGTGTATTAACAATATCATAGGCAAACATATGCTGGTTTTGCCTTTCTATTGTATTGCTTTTCATCATATTATTTCTACCACCAAAAGGTGGATCAAAGACAGCAACGTGACACAGCTGAGTGGAGTCTGGGTATTAAAACCTATGCATTTCTTAGATACAAGAAGGGAGATGTGTGACAGCCTCTCTGATGGTAACATACACTTCCCAAGGTCCCAGAGAAGAGGGGTTTCCCAGCAAAGAGACTATGAAGTGACCCGGAGGCAAGGAAACTATCAAGTGCTGGACTGAACAATGAAGATCTTTTTGGTCCGAAGCTCCTGTCTGTGATGAGGAAGGAAGTGTGGGGTTGGCAAACCCCCAAAAGTGTGGGGAGCATAAAAACACAACTTCAACAGGGGAGAAAAACCTCACAGCTGAGGCACTGAGATGCTGCTGGCAAGGGAATGCACTGGGTGAGTGCTGGACCTCAACAAAAACCACTACACCTTTTATAACATAATTGCGTGCTTTATTGATATACACAGTAAAGCAGTATATAATACAATAGTAAGGCATATATTTGGTGAAATTTGGTATGTTGTGAAAAAAATGCAGTAAAACAGAAGTTTATAAAAATAATTAGTAAATGTTACAGTGTTGGTGTTAAAACACAATATATTATGATATCCAAGTAATAAACCAGTACTGAGTAACGATGAAATAACATGCCATATGGTATTTATGTATCCAACTACACTGATTATGTTTTACAGTTTAATATTTTGTCATTATAAGGAATAGGAAGTAATTCCCAAATTATGCTTAAAAAAGCAGCAATAAAGCTTTCAACTTTTTAAATACTTTTTGACAGACTCACTCCATAACTAAGATCTAGAAAGTAAAACAAACAAAACAAAACCCTGATGAAAACAACCGTGCAATCTGTTTTTCCTCAATTTTCTTTTCTGAAGAGAAGGTTTAAAGGGGGGAAAAAAAGAAGAAACCCATCTCTTTCTTGAATCACAATTTAAGCCTTCTGATAAAAAAGGCCAGGAGAAATAATGAGGGTTCCTATTGTAATAAAGTGTTAAAAAAGCTCTTTATTAGGAAAGCAGAGATTTGGGGGGATTGTACTTATTTTTGTAAATGATTAATGTTGTTATTATTTAAACAATGAGACCTGGTCACACAATGGACACGTGGTGATGATGTAACACTGTCGTATGTAATTGTCAGGAACACCACAAAACCAAAGTGAGGTAGAAATAGCATGACTAGCCATGTTCAATGTTAACTAGCATTCAAAATAAAATCTTCCCCAAGTTTAATTACGCTTCATACAAGAAGAGGTAACAGATTTTTTACTCTTGCAATATAAAGTCAGATGGTGTATTTCTATGTATTCTAAGGTAAAATTAAAAGCTGGTTAAGAAAATGAAGTGGTAAAGCTTTTGCTGACAGCACCTCGTACCCAAACCTGTCTCTGCCAAGCTGCAGCCAAGCTGGCTAACCTGTTTCACTACCAGTTCCTCTTTCTCTCATGTTATTGTTAATTGTGCAGGATTACTTGTAGAGAGAAACAGGGAAGGAGAAAGAACCAGGGCCTTGGTTTTGGTGATAAATATCTCATGGAGTAGTGTGACTGCCTTCACCTGATCACCACACATGTGCAAGAACAGCAGTAACTCTGCTGCAGCATTTCCCAAAGGTCGCTTGCAGCGTTACAGCTCCTTGGGACCGGCTGCTGCAGCAGGCTGAGACTCAGGACTGCAGAAAGCTCTGGATTCATTTCATCCAGAGGATCGAGGAGCTTCATGTTCACTAACAGCACTGGGAGCTGCTTTGGGTGGGCTCAGGAGAGAACTCCTCCCTGCTGAAGAACAGCCAGCAGGGCACCGCACACAGAGCTCCAATGGTCTAAACCCCAAAGGCAGTTTCTATGTTCCTTTACTAACAGCATTCAGGAATTTAGTCAGCAGAAGAAACACTGGCACATTGGATGGTCATTAAATTCTTTCTTTTTCTTCTTTCTTCTGGGTTTTTTCTTTCTTTTTTTTTTTTTCAGGCTCTGTCATGTAATGTGTTCTTTCATTTAGTTATTGCAAACTAGCTGTGTAATTGCTAGCTGCTGTCTGAATCCAGGATAGTAATTCATGTAACTCTTAATTTTATTGTAAAGATATGACATAACTACCTTCATTGGAAGTTCTGTCTTTTTTTTTTTTTTT
>VXAU01002756.1:696344-785990 GCA_013399695.1 Formicarius rufipectus
TTAGCCAGCACTAGTCAGACAAAACCAAAGAGAAATGTAAGTTGGCCATTTTGGTGTCGCTGCAAGAAATACTGTTTTGTTTTTCTTTTTGATAGGCATGGAAAAGAACACAGGACATGAATCTCTCTGATGCAGTTACAGAGCTGAAATGAAACTAAACAAATGCACTGCCTCAGTATCTTTTTTTTTTTGTGTTTTTTTAAGGGGGTTTCTATAAACAATTATTTTTATAAAGCACACTTTAGTTTACAATCTTTCATTATAACTGTTATAAATTTTTTTTTAAACAACCCGAAATGCGTTCCATATAAAGAAATGGCAAGTTATTTAACTATCAAGATTTTACATGTAGTTTTCTTATAATTTTTGTACAATTGCATAGACGTGTAAAACCTGCCATTGTTAACAAAACAGTAACAGACTTAGGAAACTACTGAAATCTACAGTATAGTACCACTACCCTTCACAAAAATATAGATTTGTTTTCTTGTAAACTCTTACAGTCTAATCCTCTTTGTAGTATGAATATTATAAAAACCATGCGGAACGCCTGAAGTTGTAAAACACATCTTGCTATTCTAACACCTTGTCCTCGGTCATCACTGTCACTAAGGTTTCCATCGCTCTTCCCAAGTCGTCTGCCATGTGGAAAAGGCTCCCTACATTGTGGCCTGAAAAAGAAAGCCAAAGAAGAAGATATTAAATGAAGAGGACAGGGCAGCATGTTGGTAGGTACATTTTAGAGATCCGTCACTCTCCATGTACCACGCTCTGCCATCCCCAGGGCAGTACGCCATGGACCACTGCTCCCAAAAGTCTCCCAGATGAGTCCAACAGGTTGTGGTAAGCAAAAGTTGCCAGGTTTGCAGAACACTTTAACAGCAATACTGGTTTAAATGGCTTTGGCAAACCATCATGACAATAAGCCATCACCCCCACAGTGATGAAGCTCCATCATAATCAGTGTTCACCAAAAGCAACAATTAAGTCCACTGACATCACAGAAAAGCTTCTGACTGATGCTGCAACTGTTTGAGCATTCAGTGTTCTATCAAGGAGAAAAACAGAAACAAACAGATCAGCAGTAATTAACTAAATCATTAAAACCAAGAGGTCCCAGCAGGATACCTGCACAGATAGATGCAGTAATGACCAAAGTAAGCAGGTCAGTTCATTCAATCATTTTTAAAATATCCTTTCCCTTTCAGACAGCAGTCCAGCAGAAACAAGATGACACAATTATCAACTAACGACTATACAGCGGTTCACTTGCACACTTCTCCTCCCCCATAACTCCTCTGGAAGTCCTAAGATAGTACAACCACACCCTCCTACAGAGAAGTGATAAATAAACACACAGTGCAATTCTGGAGATGAAACCTGCAACTTCTCACACTGTCACCACTGCTGCAATGGAAGGGAAAGGCAGCAACACTGACAGGCATTAAGGAATGGATTCATCACAATTAGACACCAAATAGACTTGAAGATAGGGAGATGCAATTGCCAAAAGTTGCCATTTTAGGCCCTTGGCATACCCTCTCTGGTCTCCCACTGCTATTCAGAAGACTGTGGGTCTCCTGCAAATTCTGTGTCAGGTTTGCATCCCTCCATGACTTGCTCAAATACCCTCTGGCACCTTAAATAACAGAGACACCACATTTTAAGCAGCTGAATCCCATGTGGAATCTCCCTCCTGAAAAAACATATGACTGAAGAGGGAATAGGACAGAGATCTAGTCACCCTACAAGATGAGCATCCAGAGCAAAGACTGAACGCTCAAGATTTCTTGCAAGGACAAGGAAGAATGAGCAGACAGCAGGTCTTAAAACATGCAGAAGGAAATTATATTGCACACAGCACATAATTGTATTACTGAATTCATCGCCACAGGCTGATGCTGAGGCCAAACACATAAATGAGTTAGGAGTTAGAAAATAATTGCTGAAGAAACATCTATTTAGATGCAAAGAAGTGCACGTGAGCTCCAACTCAAGAAGACCCCATGCTGCAGAGTGTCAGCAATGGAACATTTATAACAGGTGAAGTATTACTCAATAAAACCCTATGTTTCTGTGGCCTGAGGGGCTTTGACTTACTGTCTGAGAGCACCTGTGATGGAACGTTTGTCTGGAAAAACACGGGAGGTGCAACACCATCCACCCACAACTCTGCTTCCCAGAAATGCTTTGCATGAGCCTGGATGCTGAGTCCTTGTCATGGTCATTGAGGAAGCACCCAGATGAAGAAAGCACAGGAGCAGGGCAACAAGGATACACTGTTCCTCAGTCCCTGCCTGTACTGTGCTGTTACCACTGCATGCCTAATGGTGGGTGTCCCTCCTGACATAACTGTCTTCTGAACAACAGGAGTGAACCTTCCCTGCGGAGCAAACCAGACTCACCATCCTCTTCCCAATGTTTGTATGTGATGGTTGTCACACACTGTTTCCATTTCAACAGTTAAGTAAGATCCTGGAGTGACATTAGTTCAGTAGCATTTATGGAATAGAAAAAAAAATTACCTGATAACTATTCAGAGGAAGTTTTGGGTTGGAAGGGACCTTAAAGATCACCTAGTTCCATCTCCCCTGCCATGGGCAGCGATGCTGTTCAATAGATCAAGTTGCTCAGGGCCCTATCCAACCTGGCCTTGAACACTTCATGGGATGGGACAGCCATGTCTCTGGGCAACCTGTTCCAGTGCCTCACCACCCTCAAAGTAGAGAATTTGTTCCTAACCTCTAATCTAAACCTCCCCTCTTTTAGTTTAAACCATTGCCCCTTGTCCTGTCACTATCTTCTTGTCTAACAAGTCCCTCTCCCTCCTTTTCCACTGCCCTTAAGGTACTGGAAGGCCACAAGGAGGTCTCCCCAAAGCCTACTGTTCTGCAGGCTGAACAACCCCAGAACTTTGTTTCTTCTGTAGTACTACCATCAGCTTTTACATTCAAATATTAATTTTTTCAAGTTGTTCTATTTCTTTTTTGAAATGTAGCCTTCATTACACAAAACTAGGCTGGATCTAAATGACAACTATTCAACAAGCTGCCCATTAGACAGTGAGCTGTGCTGTATGTGGCACAATTTGCTAGGTATCAGTACAAAGAAGTACTTGCTTCTAGTCTGGTGACAGTTTGCTAATTGTACTAATGCACAGAGAAACAGATGCACCAACCAGCAATTTCATCCATAAATCATTAATGTATAGCCATCCTATTCATCCTAAGCGAAAACTTGTAATTTGTTCATCAGCATGATGCCGTATGAAAAATTCCTGCCAAGTTTTGGTCAAAACATAGTTTAATTTAAAATAAATGTATCCTATCACATTTATTTTAGATATAAGGGATAATCTCTCTCATTGGCATCATGCAGACTGAGATCAATCCAGCAAATTACAGCATCAAAAGTGAAAATCTGACAAAGCCACATGAAAGCAAGAACATATATATGGGAGATGCAAACAGAAAGGTAACTGCCACTGGGCTGCTCTACCTACCTGGAAGTCTGATGTGGCTTTACCAGAATAACCCTACTGTAACCTGAGCGAGGTTGTAACTGGCTTGCCAGCTGTGAGAGGTAGGGCTGCCCGTGGGGTCATTGTCTCTCATACAGATTTGTTGTAATCTGTTGTTTCTAGAAACAACAATGGGACTCCAGTGCTCTTCAGGGATTCCAACACCACTCATTCCCAGCTCAGGAAGAGTGATCACTCTCTTTTGTGGACTTAGAGCAATTCAAACTGTTAAACCCCATCTTCAGAAAAAAATCAGTATTTGTTAATAATATTTTGTCCTGTCAGAAAGAGGCAAGGTCTAGAAAAAATAACTTCAACCAAAAAACATACAAAAAAAGCCTTTCATATGGATGCCACAGTAGATACAAACTGCTGACCTGTTCAGGTAATTAAAACATAAGCCATGAAGTTCTTATACATCCAGGAGTCCCTGTGTACTTTTTAATACATAAAAATTTCAGAAATGTCTGGTAGCATTTTTTTTGCTCTTTTCTGTTAAGTGATGGCATATTTTTGAAATAACCATGCTTCAAATCCAGTCTGCTTCCTCAAAAGCTGCACAGGGGCATGCTGGGGTGATTAAGGAGATACAACTCCCTCTCCCCCACAACATCCACACTCCCTCTCCAGCACAGCTCTTAATTTCCTCTGCATAAAACCTCAACAATCGTGCGTCTTCTCCTGAGCCATCTGTGTTTACAGCTCAGAGCATGACCATAAACCACTGCTGACTGCATTTTATGTTAACAGCTGGACTGTAAAGTGCAGCAGCCTGGGGACTACGGTCTCCAGGACAGCCATGGGATGGCAGGATGGGCCAGAGGGCTGGGTGATACCACTGTACCCCAGCCATACCACTGGTAGACCCTCAGCTGGGTGTCACTGCAGTGCCAGCAGGTTTTTTGCCTCTCTTGGACAGGGGATTGACAGTCAGCTCAACCAAGACTGCAAACAGCTGAGAACAAAATATTCAGCAATTTCCTGGTACTGTATGTGCAAGGAGTGCAACACCTTCTGTAATGCCTGTTACCTAAATAAGGGCTCAAAATTCACTGGCTGTTTCTATAGAGCTCTGCTGCTTCTACTGAATGCTGCTCACTTGCCCTCTACTACTGAAACGTAGGACATTGACAATTTTAATTAAGAAGCAAATGAAAAAAATACTGTCCTAAAAGCACTTAGAAAAATAAAAATCAGAACTTTCCATTATTATTCGTATTTCTAAAGTAATGCCATTAAAGAATGCGTTAATTCCAGTATTTTTTTTAAACACTAAAGCTGAAAAAGTCTTCTCCATGCTTGAGGCACTGAAAGGTTGAAAAATGATGCTGTGAAAGAAAAAAACTAGTACACACTTTGAAATGCAGCAATAAAGCTCAAAACGGACATGGACAGTATTTACTTCAACTTATAAAACCCACAGTTGCTCTTGTTTGGAAAGCACAAGACACCTATTTCTGCAGACACTAACAGCATCACTTCTGGTCACATACAGACTGATGTGGATGGCATCTGCTGAGTTTGCTTTAGAGATTCTAAGGGAATTAGGGCCTGTGGGTGTGGGCACAGAAATGGAATATTAATCTTATCCTGCAGTTTGTCAAGGAAATAAATATGGAGCATTCAGACTGGAAAGACCAGCTAGAAAGTAAATTAAGAAACCCCAATACAATGCAGGGCCTTTTTTTGGCAGCACAGATTTCTAACCATTCCCCCACAAAAGAAAAATCCTACATATGATGACAATGCCTAACGTGAGTTATGGGATCAAAACCTGCCCAGGAGGGTTTAGAACCACATAATCTGCCTTTGCACGAGTAGATTCACACATAAAGCAAAAGCTGTTCTATACCTTAGCTCATCCTTCATACTTAGCTCATAAGCAGGTGGACAATTGAGCTTTATATTCAGCTCTGTAAGTTACCAAGGTCTCCCTGGAACTGAGAGTGAGCATAAACTCAACTGGAGAGTGGCGTGTGATTCACTGCATTCAGATTTTTAGGTTTAAGCTGCTGGAATCTGGTCAGGTAGAATGTGCCAATTTTTATATATATATTTTTTTAATTAATTGCACCAAGTATGCCCTCCATAGCAAAAGCTTTTTTTGAATAATATGCATAAATATGAATGAGGATAGTGGAAATCAATGACCTATTTTGCTGAATTGAAGAACAGTTCTCAGTGTATGAGCCAAGAACACACAGGGCTGAATGTGAAATAATTTACATAAACATTCTGGACTGGTGCAATCTGCTGATGCAATCCCAAGCACCTTTTTCTGAGCCATGAGGGAACCTGCCATTTGAAGATAGACTTAACCTGTACCAAAGATCTTATACTTCAAAGCAGCTGGACCTGTCCCAGATACTACAGCCAATACAGAGAACCTCTGTATTTCAAAGCACCACAGTAGGACAAATCCTGGCTTTCCCAGGGTAGCCAGTCAGTGACTGGAGATTCACAACAGTTCTGCTAAAAATGCCAGTGCAGGGTGTTTCCATGAGCCCCTCTCTCTGCACCAGCAGAAGTCTGGAAACTGGGTTACCCTTCCATTTCTGCCTCATCCACACGGAAAATCTTGTGTGCAGGAAAGCTCATTTCACAGATACTGCAACTGCACTCCGGCAGTCTCTGAATATTTTATCTCTAATAATAATTTTCACTAGAAATTCATCTTTCAAATGTCTTATCTGGTTCGCGAGTGAAGAGCAGCTTCATAGAGGATAAATCAAGGCTCTCTGAAAATACTTTCAAAGGTGCTGTGAAAAACACAGGGCAGAACGTTTTCCTCCATTAACGAGCAGCGACGCACAAATTCTGAAACCTACTTTGCATCAAACCAACCATGTCCGAAGTGCACAGTGAAAAACCATCCCCCATCTGCACTGCTGAATACAATGCTGTGGAGCTGGTGAGTGTTAGTAGCATTCTTCATTCTGCAACAGTACACCAGGAAATTAAAACACCTGAATCTCTTATACCTCTCAACTCTCACTGTTCTAAAGGAAAAGAAAAAAAACTGACCACTGGAGATGATGGTTGGCACATATATGTGGATACAACTGTGAGTATGTGAGCAGAACAGCAAGAGACATGGGTCTACCTGTTGTGCTTACACACAAGAGCAAAAGAACAAAAGTCAATGACTGCAGCATATTTGCTGACAACATTCATCATTCAGAGGCTTAATTTCAATTTATTACTTTCTCCTCCCTGTTCCTGATTTTCCACCTCTGGGAGGGTGTAAGAAAATGTACATCCCTGAGCTGACATTGTCTCCACTGAAAGTTGAGAGGTACACTACTGTTACAGCACACATGGGGAATGCACTCAGCAAAATCAAACAAAACCCAAGGCAAAATAAAACCACCCTCACCCTACACCAAACCCAAGCAAACCCGTGCTGTGTCACACGCATGCTGGGCACAGAAAGCAAGCTGTGACAAACAGAAGCCATGGCAGTGAGCCTGTGTCTCACTAACCTCTTTCACTGGCTTTCCAGGGGCATTTCTTCCTTTAGGAACAGAGAGAGGAAGTGGAACATGTATCAGAAAAGAAAGGAAAAAACCACACAAGAATATATATTTTATACTGTAAGAGACACTTCAGTTTCCATTTATAAATTTAATATTAAAAGACAACGTATTTCTGCTTAAAGAAAGACTGAAAGTGCACTGAAATCCACTGCTGATTCTGAGCTGCTTTATTCAACAACAGTTCTGTCATCTGTGGCTTGGCTTAACAAAACCCTTGAGGAAACCACCAGCACCAACTTATAGCCTTTTCAATTGAGAATAAGGATTGCAGAAAAGGTCTGAATTCACTTCTGGAGCATCCTAATTTTCTCAAATTGAGTACTTTTGGCAATCAGTGTAAACGGTAAAATCATTTTCCCCAATGTCAAATCAATGTATCCAGACACTTTATATTGTATTATGGCCTACATACATCGAGGTATGCATTAATACATAAACACGTATGTGTACTCACACACTTATTTTACACCTAGAGATGTACACTGGAATACAACATGCTCACATTCAAGATGAATATATTCCAAAATAAGTCTGTAACATGCTGATCTGCAAGCATGGTAAAACTGACAGGGCAGAGGGAGAAACAGAGGAAAAAAGTGCAAGTAAAAAAGGAAAAACTGGAAAGTAACTCAACACATTCAAGAACTGCCAAATAGTGGGTTTAACTGAAAAGATGTTCCTAACAAGCCTTCATGAAAGTCATACTTTGATCACGCTTATTCTTCCAAAACACTTCTCACAGCATATTTTTTAAAAACAAAGCCAGGTGTCAATCAACAGCCAACACCCCCTTGCCCCCCTTCCCATCACACAGCCAGTCAGATGCTCGCTGTCTCCAGAAGCAGTGTCCCACTGTCACTGTCACGTCACTGCCCGCACTGGCACGGCCAGACTTGCAGTCTTAGGTGAGAAAGTCACTGTGGTAGATGCTGTTCAAGTAAGAGGATGATCTCTGCCCCAGAGCTGCTGTACACAATGTAATTGTAAACAATGTATGGGACAACGGGGAGAGAGACAGACAGTTATGAGAGAACACGCTGGTCACCATAACAGTAACCTAATTGCTATTGAGTTTTCCTCTAGGTATGGCAGCCTGCAGGAGAAGGGAAGGAAGGCAATAAATAGCTTTGCAGGTATTTTACAAGTTGCAGAAGAAGTGCCAACAGCAGAGCACAGCTGGGCAGAGGCAGTGAAGGAGAGGAGGAGAGGGCAGAGGAAGGGAATGGCTTCACCGTGGGCCACAACCACAGCTCAGCCCCAAACTCCAGGCAATGGAAAGAGCTGGGCAGGCTCTGAAGGGCTGAACAGCAAAGGAACAGGAGGAACAGAAGAAAGTTTTAATCCCTTCCTGCCCCTCTCCTTCTCTGCAGTAGCATACTTACTATTAGAAATGACAATAATAGGTTTGACAGTATGCTCTGCATGTGGGTTTTTATTCTGCTCCTAAGCAGAGCATCGACTCTGGTAACATCTATACCACATATACTGGTGGCACACAGCTGGTCAGGAGAGGTATCCCTTCACTAAGGACCCCACCTTGTAGGCCTGCCTAACTCTCTAGGACTTACACATGTGCCTACAGAGACTGCGACCTCCTCTGGCACTTTCATCAGAGTCACAAATTCCCAAAAAAATGCCTTCCAGGAGAGAAGATGAGAATCTCTCACCAATATAAATCATGTAACAGAAAATCCCCGAAGATACAAAATCCATTGCATACTTTGGTCATCTGAGGAAGAGCCCCAGGGTTTAGGTAAGCAGGTGGTCTATTTAAGGACACCAAGAAACTGCAGCCCAGTACAGCTTGTTGTGCAAGAGTCCTGGCCAGGAGGGGATAGTTTAGCCTGGGTCAAGAAGAGAGAAGGAACTGCCTACATGCCAAATACTGGCTCCTTCTGGAGGTCTTAAGAAACTCCCACCTGTCTGCATAAGCACCTACAACTGCAGCTAGGCAGTGTTTAATTTAAATCTTCATGAGACAGACTGGATTCTACTAGCAAATGAATGTATTTAAAGGTAACTGGGATAGCTCAGCACCACACAAAACTGCTGGTGAGGACAGTGTGTTGTGAATATCAGCCCTAGAATTTTTTAAATGTAAAAAAGAGCATCACTACTACAGTAAACAGCTAATTTCTTATGGAGGAAGATTAAAAAGGGTTTAATGGATTTTACGTTATTTCCTTCTTTGCATATGAATGAATTTGTATTTCTAAGTTTTAAGGCAAGGAGTGTGGTTTAGCATAAACTGCAGAGGAAGTAGATTGCCTGTACTGTGCAGTTCTGAAAATCTGTGTCCTGTAAGGCGTCAAAATACCCATACACAATCCATGGTGCCTAATTATCTATTATTCCTGCTCAAATCAGTATTTATTGCCCTTACAAGATAACCCGTTTCTGTAAAGCTACATGACATTGTATCAGCTGCAAAGGTACACAGCAAGTGATCAAATCAAACCTGAAAGCAGAGGCACTAATAAAAACTTCATGTACCTATGCAGACTCAGGTACAGAGAGCACAAAGCATCTTCTGTACTCTCACTGAGCTCAGGAAAGGGACAGGCTGCAGACAAGACAGCTCTGGACCTGCAAACAGCTTTTTCTTCTCTTAAAAGTTCCCTGAAGTTTTGTAACTTCCTTGACATATTCTCTGTTTAGATCAGAACTGGGCATTATAAAACATGAAAGACCTAGTCCTTCCCATTACTATCCCATCTGCAGAGAAACCCAGCCAGATCAGTCCTGCTGTGCCACAGGGGAGTGATGAGGGAGCTCAGTCACCTGGGCTCACTGCTGTGGGATGCAGCACCATAGCACAGAGAGGTGATACCATCCAAAAGTGGACAGGGTATCTCAACTGGAACAGTATGTCCAGAGTATATTAATTCCAGGGCACTCTTCCACTGATTCAGTACTGTGTGAAAAGAAAAGTCCGTGTCATTTTACTGTTAGAATAAGAGGAACTGCATTATTTGCAATGCTCAAAGTTGCTAGTTCCACCTAGAACACTATCCCACTCATAACAAAGCCTGGCTGATGCAAAAGTGAGAAAAGAAAATGTGACTGGTGTGTTTTAATGTGACAGAGACAAAAATAAAACTTCTAAAAAGTGGTGGTATTCTTAGTGCCATTCATTTATTGCTGTGGGGTCTTTTAATTTCCCTGCAGAAGACCACATCTATGCTAAGCAATACCATTCTAAATAATGAGTTCTGATCTTTTCATGTTATGTCATGGCCTCTCAGTTCTTTTAAGCCATCATGGCCTAATTTCTAACAACTTCTTGGCTCCTGCTCCTTCATTACTCTCTTCAAGGGCCCTGCAGTGAAACCTGGGAAGTGCTCTCACCAACTTCAGTCAGCTCAAGAACTTCTGCTCCAAAATTCCTCTCTGATCTTCATTCACAGAAACTATTTACCATGAAACCATAACTGCAAACCTCAGTCTGGTCCACCATGAGATCCACCTGAAGTGGTGCAACTTGTCTGTCCTCAGTGCTGGAGGAGAGATGAATTTGGCTTTAAAAATACCTGCCTGCCAATCTTACTTTCTAACTGGGAATCAATTCCCTGGAGATTTAGTGGTTTGGGCACAAATACAGCGTGAAAATGTTTTCCTCTGTGGCCTATTATCAAGCAGGGTCAAATAAACCACTGAGGTGGTATTTAATGGTAGATTTCCACTAAATGTCAGACCCCTGGCTTTGACATCTGTTTTGAGTTAGCACAGCAGCTGTTTGAAGCAGCTGCAGCAGTTATGAATTTGCTGGGAGCAGCAAAGTAAGAGAGGAATGGATGGGAAACCTTGTAGATTAAAAGGAAAGAAAAAATCCTTAAGGACAGCAGTCATCAGGTATTCAGCAGAATTTCTGTCTCCAGAAATGAAACAGCTTTTGGCACCAAAAGCCAGCTGTACAATGAGCATGGAGGTCCAGTGCTCCTTAGGAAATGCCAAGATCTGCCAAAAGGTTAAAATGAAGAAGATCTGTTTGTGCAGGTCTATGACACAATTTGTTTTAAACATCCTTCTCTAAAATATATTCAAAACACTGCTGTGAAGCCTTACTGCCCTTTTAAAAACAACACTATGCAGGAAAAGCTTGGAAAATATCATAATCATAAGGAATCTACCTCCAGGTGAGTGACAATTACTTACTACTACATTTTACTGCTTTGGTTCACATGTCCAAAATAAGAGCCACTACCTGCTTTAGTAAACTGTTCCACAGACTGAGTAAATCTTAACTCTTCAGGTGCTTTTAACAGTATTTAGACTACATATTTTGTTGTTAATTTGTGTCCTGTGAAGGTCAATCACACATCTGTGCACCCAAGCACAGATATTCAGTCCTTGTCTATCCACTGCTTTTTCAGCTTTGAACTCTTCTCACAACCAAAGCTTCCAGGGCCCAGTTCTTGTCACACTATTCTGCACTCCTCTGAGTTGCTGTTCTTCTAATGGTAACAGGACACCCAGACTCATGATTGACTTTCATCAGACTTGATCAGACTTTCCCTGATTGAAAAGGCATTATCACTCTGTGCTGTGACATGCTGGATATTTAGCCTGAAATTTAACACACTTGTTACAGGCCACAAAGGAAACACATTTCATAGAATCATTATTAAGATCACCCAGTTCAGTTATTACCCTAGCACTGCTAAGTCCACCAATAAACAATGTCTCCAAATGGCACATCTATGAGTCTTTTAAATACCTTCATGGTTGACTCCACCACTTCCCTGGACAGCCTGTGCAATGCTTGACAACCCTCTCCCTGAAGAAATTTCCCTTAATATCCAATCTCAACCTGCCCTGGCACAACTTCAGGCAATTTTCCCTTGTCCTATTGCTTGTTACTTGGGAGTAGACCAACCTCCACCTCACCCTTCTTTAAGGGAGCTGCAGAGAGTGAGAAGGTCTCCCCTGAGCCTCCTTTTCTCCAGGCTGAACAACCCCAGCTCCCTCAGTTCCTCCTGACTTTTCTCCACACCCTTCATCAAAAGCTTAACCTGCAGGACATTTCATGTCCTGCCAGTAATTTCCCAGGTGTTTCAATATGCCCTTAGATTTCCTCAACTGATTCCATGTAGAGACTTCACGTTATTTCTATGGGTATTTGTCAGTTCATGGATTACCTTTTATTATTCTCACTTCCAATCTGGGTAAGTTCTGATAAGTGCACTGTGCCCTCTGCAGCTCTTTTGGAATTACATGGTCTATGAAAATTGTAGCAGATGACTTGTACAGCATTAGTACAGAAATAAACAAAGCTACTTCTTGTACTAGTAAATCTTGGGCATTTAATCCACCTTCCTTCTAGTTTTAATTCCTAAAGATATTACACAACAAATGTGGTATCACTTTACCTGAGTAGTCTGAATTCGCCTTTCAAATTATATTTCATAAGCTCCTGAATCACAACCCATTTCTGAATGTCAAACTCGGATGAGTTTCTTGCATCTGACAATTTCTTAATTCTACTTAATAAGAATCAGTATAAGAAAATGTATTCTTTATAGATCTGTGCTCATTGCTTGTTTGAGTTTATTGTGTTTCCCAAACATCTGCTTGAGGAAGGTATTCACACCTATACCTTGAGATTCAATACAACTTATAAGGGAAAGAAACAACATTTTGTACCAACATCTGAGTCCTTACAGTCAGCCCCCTTCTCAGGCTGCTCTGCCAAAATGCCTTCACTCTTTTGCGATTACACTTTGACCTTTTATTATAGATTAGAAACCTGAGATACAGATTTGTACCTCTCAGCAGCAAAAAAGTTCCCGGTTCAGTAGTTTGCTGAGACCAGTCAACTTTGCTTCCTTTTCTTCTTACTGCAGTCCTGTAAATTCTAAGCCAGATCCCTGATGCCCATGGAATCTGACTGACCACAGGATTCTTCATGTCATAGTGAAGGTCATGACATAGACATGAGGCTGTGACAAATCAGCTTTGGATGTGAGCTCTATATATGTGGGGATCGGCTGACTACAAATTAATTGCTAGAATAGGAATAGAAGAAAATTCCTGTAACAGACGTTTGCAGATTTCCGCAAAACTGACAATGTCTCACTGAATGGAGATCCACTTGCACATGTTGTAGGGTGTTTCTTACAAGAGAGATTGACCATTCCTATACCTCAACCAAAAGTAAGTAACACAAACCTGGCATTCATGCAAATGCATCATAAGATACATGAAGGACAGAGAAACTTAATCATTCACATTTGGTGAACATTTTAACACAGAGGCTACCTATAACTATACACATACAATTATGCAAGCTCTCCTAAATAAAACATATTTACACAAATGATTGTCACTGATAAGAAAATACTGTCTGTGGCAATCTCATGTACACCGCAAGTTTAAAAATAAGTCCATTTTAATCTACGTGGCAGTATTTGAAAGATTTCCCATCTGTTGTCTCTCATAACTAATACCTAGGAAAAACCAGGACTGGACACATGACTTTTTCACACAATGTTGAGATGGATGCAGCTACCAATTTATTGGTTTAGGTTTTCTTCAATGAGATTTTTCTAAATGAATCCATCTTTTGCTCTATAGCACAACATCTTATATGGTTTATACTGCTGCCTTCTCCACGGCTCACAGATAACATCTGAGGAGACCTGAACTTGCTTTGAAACCAAAGCATGGAGAAAACTTGACTCCACTGAAGGTCTAGTACAATGGTTCATGCATTTATCAGCTGAAGAAGAACCTCTGGGTGATGTGTGAAACCTGTGCAAGGGACCTTGTGGTAAGACTATGTCCCTACTGAAAATCCATATAAGAGGCTGCCAATAGACACTGGAACCTTCTCTGGCCAAGAGGTTTATGTCTGAGCCTTCCTTCACAGCAACAGGCAAAATCCCAAACTTCCCATCTCCTGCTAGGAATCTAAGCCATCTTTCTTGGCAGCAGAGTATTTTTTCTGGGCTCAGAAAAGAACTTCTTAAACAAAAAAAGGCCGAACAAATAAATTCCAGTAATACAAACTGATTATCTTCAGCAAACAACAGGAAGGAGCAAAATGGAAACAGTGAAAGAAATGCTGTGGCTGTATACACAAGTGCAGCCCCCACTGTGCAAACAAGCAGCCCACTCATTTTTCCTGCATCCTTCCAGCCCCAAGTGCTACATGGCTGAGAACTTTGACTTACAACTTTAATATCATTTCAAATCAGATTCTTCCTGGAGAAAGATAAGGATGGACAGAAGGAAAATGTGCTAAGACATGTAATGAAAAATAAATCAGCATGGGGACTGATCAAAAAAAGGAGAAAAGCTGTGAGAAAAGGAACATGGCAAAAGGGAAGTGAAGAAAATGCTCAGAGAAGAAAGTCTCATACAGATATTTTTTCATCCACGTATCTAGCAAGGACTACCCGTGGAGAAAGCTTAAGGTAAAGGAGGAGCAGGCTGCTTCTCCCCTCTAAATAAGACAGGTTTCTCTACAGCTGCAGTTAAAATGAAAACAAAGAGCAGCAAAAACACTTGATACCAAAACACAACCTCCCGAAAACATCAAGGAACAGAAAGCACTTTTATCTTCTTCCCTCTCATCTGCCACGGGCAGCAGCGCTCACCTCTGGAGCTGGGGAAGGAGTTGTTCAGCTGCTCCATCACTTCCTCCAAACCTGTGCTTGTGTCCTGGGGAGGGCTGAGCAGCTCATCCTCGCCTGCAAAGCAAATCCACACCATTGCCTCAGAGACAAAACTCTTTGCTAACAGTTTGCTACTGCATAAGTCCTTCACAAAGCTGAGGCTGACCATTTAATGAACACATTTTCTGCTTCATACACAATCAAAATTTCAAAGGTGAATTTCATTGACTGTTATGTGTCTCTTTCTTTATAAGGATCTAAGTGAAATTAAACAATGAATTTGAAATAATTAACACTGATTTTAATTTGTAAAAAGGGATTTAAGAAATAATCTACTCTGGTAGAAGAAGTAGGGTAAAATGTCTGCTAGGAACATTTAGTTCCACAAATGACACTCGTCGTTTCAGCTTCTCTTATTCTATTAATGGAAAAAGAAATTGCTGTTGTGAGTGCTGCTGTTGAGCAGCTTTCTAATAGTGCTGGATTCATGTTGGCACTGCTTTGCCTAGCTGCACAAATCAGTAGAAACCCAGATTCTCATCTGCATCAGTATTAATATTTCTGACAGTTTAATTGCATCAGATTGGTGCTCCAAGAACACTCAATTGTACTGTAAAAGGGTTTAGCACCAGTTTAATAAAGTGAAATACATTTCTCCCACTGAATAATTTCTATAACCTGATTATAGGGCTTCAGCTTAATGGGAAATTCAATACATTTTATTTTTACTAGAACTTTTTTGCTCACGGCTTCATATCACTAAAATCCATATGTTGTTTTTACCGTATGCCCTAACCTCCAATACAAACAAAGCATCTGAAGAAAGAATACAGCAAAAGGATATACTTTGAATAAGACTCTCCTGATCTTACTAGATGTCTTTTATCCCTATTAAAATACAAAAGCCATTTTGCCCGCTGTAATAACCACAATTTTGAAGATTACTTAACGACCCTTTATTGTAACGTGTCTGACCCTTCTCAACTCAAGTAATAAACTCTGATTTTCTGTTAATAAGAACATTTAGGTTCTTTAAATATTGAGGTGCTCCATGCTAGTAGAGAACTTAGAAAAAGGGATAGTAAAGGAACACTCTTCAGGCCTGCCTGTATGTAGGGTCAGGAGTTTCACAAGAGTTATTACTGACCAAGAGTGATTTCTCCCACTCCACCACAAGAAGTGGGGTAGAGTGGCTGCAAGAAGCACTTAATTCATATAAATGATGGTCTTTGTATAAGCTTCTTTTATTCCATTAATGGTCTAAAAATAGATGCTGAGACTGCTTGCAGTTTGTTCAGCTTTCAGCTGGTGCTGGGTTCACACAAATCAACTCACACCATGAGTTACTTTCGCATCAAACGTTGCACTGACAGAGGTGTCTCAGCAAAAGTAATGTCCTACCAGCCTTTGCTGGATGTCAAGGTGAAAACTCAGAGCAAGATACTGCTGCTTCTACCCAGGCTGAGGACTTCATCAGCCTGCAGAGAGCCTGGCCTTAAAGAACAGAGGAGGAGGGCAGTGGTTCTGCTGTCCTGCTGAAGAACTGAGGATAGGTACTGACTCCCAAACGTCCTCGTAAGCACTGACACAGACTGAAGCAGCACAAAGTGAACTGTGTTGATGTTCAAAAATGGGTTATTTTTTATTTAAATTGTGTTATTTTTATTTTTTCCTCATTTGGATGATTTTTCTGAGCATTTCCTTGTAAATGACAAAATAGTACCTCATCTGAACAACCCAACAAAAGTAAGGACACCTCTAGACCTCAACCTCCTCCCTTTATCCAAAACAGTCTTCCCTATTTGTGTTTCTACAGAAGGCTTAGAGGTGGGTGAGTCTCAAATATTCTGGTGGTACTGAATGAATTAACATTCTGCAACAGCCTCTTGCCTCACACACGTCAAAGAACTTCCTCTGCTGCGACACTGCTGGGGGAGAAAGGCCAAAGATAAGGACTTTCCAATTAGGACTCTATGAGAAGAACAGCAGAACCTTTCAAATGGCCCAGGTGTATTTGAGGTTACCAGAGAATAAGCTTTGCTCTTTGTAAATTACAATTTGAGTACCAAATGGACAACACTGCTGGTGGAAAACCCGTCACAGTTTGCCTGGGAAAGCAGAGAGACAGAAGTGCAGTGGGTCTACATTCAAAGAAAAACCCAAGAACTAAGGTCTAATTTTAAAGAGCAAAACATATAAAAGCTACCACTACATTACCTCCCTGACTGAGAGACCTAGAGATCCTCAGTAGTTTCTCAGAAACCATGGCTCCCTCGTTCCTGGGCACACACTTGCTGCATGAGAGCATCACTTACAACACCATCCTGCTTCCCTTCACAATTCAAGAGTATTTTAAGCTGTGCCTCAGAAAACTCTCAGACTAGCAAGCAAAGCTTTCTGGTGTGAAAGCAGACTCGACACACTGCATTAGCTGTGGTTTGTTGGCTGGGTTAATAATTCTTTCTACAAGCTCCACTCCGTGCTGCCAACAGTGTTGATGAGCTGAGTCTCAATATGATCACACTGACAACGACTCAGCATCTCAGTGTCCTTCCCCATATTGGCTCCATCAAACAAATCAAGTAAAATCATGTCTAAATATTTGCTTCAAAAGGTTTTAGCAGTTTATATGAGTTTATCATGTTAATTAATTAATTAATTCCAGTCTTATAAGTTAAAACAGAATAATTTTATATTTAGTCAAATGAAAAGAAGCACATTTTTTTATTTTGTCCTATTAAAGGATGACACAAGAAACTATAGACTACAAGACTGCTAATAAGATGGTTGGGAACCACTGTCTTCCTATTTTTTCCTATGTATTTTAATTAACATATTTTATGTGATGAATTCATAATGTTTCTTCAGAAAGCCGATGCAAAGTACTCCGCTGATACATTTTTGTCTCTCTTTCTGCCATACATAGTGAAATATTTTCTCATTGGTAATTTGATTAATGAAAGGTCCAAATGAAATTGCTGCTACTTGTGATTGTACTCTCACCCTCACGATTTCACTTAAGCATTCCTAAAGGTACAATTTATTTCACGTCTTTTGCTGCAAAGGTGTACAGAACCCATCTTGTTTGATACTGGCACAGGCTGACATTATCGCTTACATTTAGAATGGAAGAAAAATCCCCCAAAAAGCTGCATTTCCCATGACAACAGCACTTGAGACACAGCAGAATGACCCCTCCCATTCAGCATCTCCCTGCCATTGACACTTTACTAACAGCAGTTAAAAGCTCTCACTTAAGCCTCTAATATACATTACATACATTTTTGTGTATGAAGCTGAATGTTATCACCACATCTGAAACATTATCTTGTTGAAGTAATGTAAGTGCACTTGCTTAAAGATGATGCAACAATTGATTGCTTTTTTTCTAGAAAAAAATCCCTTCTGCTTGGTAATAAATACTTGCTAATTATATAACAGATTGGAAATCAAGAAAATACTACAGAGCAGTTACTAAGAACTACAAAATAACAATTCCAGCCTCTAGGCACAGAATATTATTACTTAACCTTACTCCAGAACTCATTTGATGTTCATTATCACATCTGATGTGATATTTAGAAAAGACACTGCCTATGAGTGACAGTTCAGTCTAACTGATTGAGCCACAACCTATTAAAAACAAGATCACATCAGTTAACATGAAGATGACTAATCACACATTTAGTCTCTTAGCCATAATTCATACTATGTACATTTAATTCAGTCTTGGCATGCTCAATAACTGAAAGTCAGTTTGAATTAAACAGTTAACTTTTCAGTTAAATTTGTTTTGAGAAGTCAAGCCCTGGCCAAGCTTTGCATTAAATGCCAGAATATCCAAGCTACCATGTGCATCATGATAAAAATCAAAAGCCTGAATCATAATGAAGACGTAACGTGCAAACAGCCAGATGACATTGAAGACAACTGCAAATGTCTACTTCATTCTCATTTTAACTAAACAGAAGAATATGTTCTATGTTTAACGATTTTTTTCTGGAAAATGGGGCTAGGATTACTTTTTATGGCAATACAAACTTTGTTATCTTACCCATGGTTTCTGAAGTCTGGCTGCCAACTACACGAAGAAGCATTGGCTGACTGCTGCCTGACCTCTGCAAAGAGGTAGAAGGAGATGATAGTGTTGTACCATTCACCTTGGCATCTGCCTGTGGCTGAAAATTGAAAAAAAAGAAGCGGTTGTTATTAACAGCTCACTACTTTCTATCTCTGAAATTTTTATGCATTCTATGAATACACACAATTTTCTGTCTGTTTTTAAGTAAAAATACTCATGCAGCCAATGGATTTGAACTCTGAATAAAACAAGGAAGAAGGCTAAATAAGAACACTGAAACCTTATTTCATATTCTCCCTTGCAGTCTGCAAAACAATTTAGCAGTTTTCCCTGGCTAGCCTCTACAGATATGATTTCTTGGTATGCTGTTATGATAAGGCTTCACATTTGGAAAATGATTCTACAGAGACTCGGAAGAAACGCCTCAGGACTCACCTGCTCCAGCAGCTGCCTCAGCCTGTGCAGCTGTGATTCCAGCTGTTTGTTGTGATCCTCCAGGATCTGCATCCTGGCTTCCAGGCGGCCCTTGTGCTGGCGAAGCAGCTTGGCTTCTGCAATGAGCTCAGCGTCGCGGGGGCTTTGCGGAGAAACCGGCAGCATCTCCGGTGGGGACGGCAGTGGGGACAGTCCTTTGTGGTCATGCTGCTGCTTCAGGCGGTCATACTCGGCTTGCAAGTTTCTGTTGAGAAGTGACAAGGAGGCAAAAGCTTTGTGAAGCCCAAGAGGTGGGTGCAGAGGGTCCTCTGCAAGAGGCAGTGACAA
Organism: Formicarius rufipectus; assembly: GCA_013399695.1. Lineage (NCBI taxonomy): Eukaryota > Metazoa > Chordata > Aves > Passeriformes > Formicariidae > Formicarius > Formicarius rufipectus. The sequence continues at coordinate 715,860 of VXAU01002756.1, forward strand.
GGCACCTCCTCTCATGTGGTGCGATGTGTTTAATTCCTGGGGGGCAGAGGTTCACTCGCACCACCTGCCCTTCCTTCTGCTGAATCCACACACGTGGGCTTACACCTCACAGACCTGCACAGACCTGGATACAAGCACTGCCTAAAGGCTCTCTCTGCATCACCAGAACTCACCGGATGCAGGAGGCTGGCTGGGCTCCAGACACCCTCCAGCAGCCCGGGTAGGTCTGTCCTGGGCTCAGCCCTCCCTCAGCTTCCTGTGCTTTATCCTTCCTTGCACAAGTCAAACTGCCTGTTCACTTTCATGCATGACTACATTCCCGGAGTAATTAGTGCTCAGAGAGGACTCTGGGTGATCAAAGCATGTCACAAACACTAACCAAAGAAGGTGCCACCTGGCCAGCCTGTCTGTTTTACAGGAGAACTCAGAGATGTGGCCACACAAAAAGTCAGAGTGCAAAATACAGAACTCTGCTGTCATCAGTCAGGTCACATCACTCTCCACTCTTCATATCTCCAACTGCATTTCCAGCCTAGGGCTAAAATTATCAACTTCAGATGAGAAAAAGACAAATTAGTGAGGCAGTCTGTTAAACTGAACTGCACTAACTTTTGGGGCTATAATTTCCATCTTCATTTGGAATGCACTGCCTGGAGTGCTGCAGTCTACTGTAACTTTACGGCACTGCTCAGCTTTTTCTTTTATTCTGTAAAGATCCAATTTTTCCTCCAGTAAAACCCTCCATAGATTAATATGATCAATAGTGGTCCACATGTGAAAAAAAGAGCACAGGATGTAAAGAAACTGAAATCTTCTTAGGGATAACAGAGTTCAAACCCCTAAAACAGTAACTTGTAGCAGAAACTTCACACGTAAGGGAGGCCTAACAAACTACACTGGGATTTTGTTGCTGTGATGTTCCTCTGCAGCTTCCCAGAGGGGGGAAGAGCAGCTCGATGCTCTGGCAACTGCTTACTCATCACAAGCAGTGACCCAGATTTTAATTTTTCCAACTCGCTCTTATTTGAGGTTGTGAGAATGGGCTCCTTTAGCCTGCAAACCACAATGCACACTGACAGTCTGGTCTGGAAGCTTAATAGCACCTCAGAAACTTCCCAGTAAACTTCATTCAGCTCTGAAACACTTCTAAAAGTCTGTTGTTGTGACCAGAAAAAGAACGAAAGCAGTCTGCATCAATTCCCATGGGTGAGAAAGCAATGCCAAGGACAAAGACAGGCCACTGACTGTTCTTCAAAGGTCCCTGTGCTCCTCAGCAGCTTCACGATGGACATGTCCTAACTTAGGACTGTGGCACCCTCCACAACACAGCCCCTAAGGGATGTCTGACCTACATCATCTCTCCTCTGCAGAAGTTTTAAAAGCTTTAAAAAAAGAGGCTAATTGTTCTTCACTTCAGGTTGTTAAAAAATTCCAGATTTTCTTCTCTAAAACCCACATTATGGAGAGGATCTTTTCAAAATAAGGGTTTTTTTAAATGAAATAGAGTTTCAAGTCCATGAAAATTACCTGGAAAAAAGAAAGTGCTGTCTGTACTGGATATAGATATGTAAGTTATGCCTTTCGCATGACTTAATGTCTTCTGTTATTTCTAGCTGAAAAAACTTTTGAATAATTAATAAAAATACAGCAGGGAATAGGAATGTACCTGACAACAGTATCACACATGGTCTTACTGCTGACTAAAGCTTACACAGGATTGATCATTAAGCTTGTTTTTCACAGTCTGTAGATAGTGGCTGTCACTACGCCGTGAGGAATTTCCCAGGTGTATGATACAGGCAATACTCTATAAACAGCAGACTCAGAAGCTGGAAGTGTTATAAAGCAAAAGATAAAACATCACCCTAAGGGCAACTAAATAAATGCACTTGGTCATACTTACACCATAATCAGATACCTTGCTACAAAGAAATCCACCATTATCACATCTATCAATACAGAGAAGTCCTTCCTGTAACTATACTATTGAAATACAAGTAAGGACCAGGGAGTAATTCAGATAAAAATGCCCTTGTGTCTGATAAAAAAATAGTTAACAGATCTTCCCAAAAGCCTACACGAAAAAAGAGTCATGTAAAGGATACTGTATATTATCCAAGCAGAGCTATGTCTGAATCTGGAAGTTCTGTAGTTAAATACTGCAATACTGCTGGAACAAAGGAATGTCATTTTGAAGGATGCATGTGGGTTTGCCCACTGCACCTGTATCACTGAGTTTCCCAGCTGTACCTTTTCAGTCCAGATACACAGGGCTTAGTCCAGAGAACTGTGATTCATCACAGCCTCAGAGCCATAGGAGTGATGTGGAGGGCAGACATTGAATAATATAATAACTGGGATCTAAACATACAGCAATGATGGACCGTATGAACACAGGGAGGGGAAAAGCTGGAAATTAAAAAAGGAAAGAATTTGAAACCTGCTGTAAGAACACCTTAAGAGAGAATGATTGGCTCCTATTCCTACCTGTGGAACAGTTTTAAGCTGCAGGGTGAAAAAGGACTGCTGCTGTGAGCCAGGCACCCAAAGCACTGCCCAAAGCCCTCAGGGCCCCAAGGGAAGGCATTCTCTGGCACTTTCAGTGTAAAAAGGGGCATAAAAAAAAGGGGAGACAAAAACATAATCCTCTCTACATGAATGCAACTGAGCCAGCACGGGCAGTACTTGGCAACCCAGCCTCCCTCCACCACAGCTCAGGCTGGGTGACTTCTACATCTGTCTGCCACAAGCAAACAATGCTGCTGCATCTTCTGATCACTGTGCAGATGAACCCTTCTTCAGTAAGAGAATATTAAAAAACCCAACACATATATTCCATTTAGGATGCTTGCAACTCCTTGAGGCATCCATGAAGACAAGCAACTGAGAAATCATGCAGCGAAACCTTCGTTTATGCAACTGTAAAGGGCTGGATGGTAAAGAGCTCATGAATTATTAATCTCAGCTATCACTGGCAGCATTAATTGCCTGGTGACAGAAATACTTGTGAACCCCATTTGCTGAGTAGTCCTCTCAGAGGCAACTGGGATTTGTGAATTCATGCTATTTCTCATCCCCCTACAGAAAATCAGTGGTCTGAAGAGACAGGCAAAGCTGGTAACTGAACCATGTACCCCTGTCCCTCACTAGGGTGATAACGTTTCACGATGCTTCACACTCAGAAGATTCAGTTCCCCTTTATCAGTGCCAAAACAAATACCAAAAGGAGTCACGGCATGTTTATAAATGCATCACTTTCTCACTATTGGCAACTACACAGAAGGAACTTATTTGAGGAGGCCATTCACCAGTCTTCAGATTTGAAGGAACTCCACAGCTACACCAACACAGGGCAGCTTTGAGATTTGGAGTGTCAGTGGTGCTCTGGCTGGAGATCTCACTTACTTCTTGTTACAGGACAGCTGGAGCAGGGAGGGAAAGAAAACAGAACTCTCCCTCTTACAGAAGTATGTCAGTGACCTTGATTCAACTTAAATGTTAGGAAACATCAGCTTTCTTAAGTCATTAAAATAGCAGGGAAGTATTTTAATTTTTTGCAAAAAGTTCTGAGTCTCTGTCACTGCAGAATCACATGCTTTCTATTTAATGCTAGTGCAGTACATCCTAGTCAGTATCACCTATCCCACCATATAACCTATGTAATGTACTGCTTCAGATAGACAACAAAAATCTGCCTTCCCAGTCTCAAATAAATTCACTTGAGGAAATCTCAAAATGTTTTTCAGAGGGCTGTATAATTAGATTTTTCTTTTATATTGCAATATAATAATGATGCCTTCCACAGCAAGATTACTTTTGGTCTACTGAATACACAAGGAATGTTCTTATCACAATATTCTGTGTGATGCAAAACTCAGCATAAGCCTGAAGACCTAAAACTCAAATGAAACATTCTCAGCAATTGAAAATCTTCTCTAAAATGCTCACATTTTAACAAATGTAAATTATTTAGCAGTCAAATCTTAGGCATAAATTATTTAAGGAAGTCATACTTACAAGCTACAGAAGTACCAAGGTCTTAAAGTGGTAGCAGATAAATAATAAATATTTAACAAGAGGCCCTTGGAACTGATAAAACCCCCAGTCAGAACCATGTCACAGCTAGGTTAGTTTATAAGTCAGATAATGCATTTCAGAAGAATTCACAATAGGCAACAGAGCTTTTTAAACTGTCTAAAAGAAAAACCTCAGAAATACAATTTCAAAGAGTCTTTTTCATTTAAGTCAAGATGGTAATATTTGGAGACCAGAAACTGCAGCTGAAACCCACAAAGAGGTCAGAATTCAATAAGCAGCTCTAAAGAGACAAAGCAAAACAGAAAAGGGCTTTTTTGACAAGCAGGAAGCTGTGGAGAGTGGAAGAAAGAGAGAAATGACAATGAAGTGCTCTGAATATCACAGTATTGCTTCTTGTTGGTACGTGATGCAGCTTTCCAGGGAGCTGCTGAGAGGTGACTGCATGTGCTGCCTCTCAATGTATAAGTGGACAGGATAAAGCAGAGAGAGCCACATCTTCATTAGCAAAAGTCTTTGGCAACTGCTACTAAAGGTTTGCACAAACCTGAAGGAGGAAAATGACTAGAAAAGAGAAATCTAAAGAGACAAGACTGTTTTTTGTAGTAGGTAAGTTATAAGAATGGCTCCTGACTGATCCTGTCTGAATAGCTTACTCTTCTATACGGAAACCACTGTTTAATCCATAAATCATGGATATCTGGCTGTGACAAACTACCAGGACAACAAGAACTTGTCTGCTTTCCAACAGCTACCTCACTTTTAAGTTAGCTGTTTGCAGAGGGGAAAGTCATGACTTTGTAATAATGAAAATCACAGCAGTGTGATCTCCACACTCCAACGAACAGACCCCTCTGTCCCTGCTGGACTGAGACTGGAAGCACCCACAAGAGGTGAGGTTGCCTGTGGTGGCATCCCATCCATAACTGTGCCTTCAGCAGTACAAATGAGAAAACAACAGGCTACGGACGAGTTTAGAGTCTACAGCTCTTGTTTAATCCAGGATTAGCAAGTTTCAAGCCAGGTATTTATGAAGTGTAATTCCTCTCAGAGACCTTCTCCCATGTTATTCCTCATCAGCAGTTAGTCTATTAAATAAGGCTCATGCGGAAAATTAAGGCATAAACCCTGAAAAGGACTTTTCAGCCTATTTAGCTATCTAGCGCCACTTTATTCTAGTTTTTATATACTACCTTTCTAATCTAAAACTAGGCTGCTTTAAAAGCCAACCTCCTTTCTGGTAGGCAGCTTGTTTTGTATATAGACAGAAAAGCATTAAGATTTTTTTTCCTTCTTCCATGATTCACTACATAATGCTGTTTAAAAAATAACACTCATCTCCTGAAAACTAAGCTATCTTAGTATCTGTATGGTACTAGTTACCAGGTATTTCAAAATACTGAGTTTCCTCCACTTTGGAAAGTACTTGGGTTTAATGTGCTAGGCAGTAGAAGTTTGTGGTTTGTTCCAAACAAAATCTCACTGCTGTTCAGTGAGCAAAAGCTTTCTTTCCTACAGCTTTCTCTGTGGAACACTTTCCTCATCCTTGATGCCTATAGATTCTCCAGAGTCTCCGAATCCTCCTGATAAGAAGTCTATGAAGATCGCTGTAATTGATTAGTACCATCCAAAGAAGCCTAATGCACAGAGAGAAGATCTATGACACTGCCAGCTCTTGCATTATTTCCTTGACATGCCTGAGGTAAATGATTACTGCATTAAACCCTCAATGTAAACAGAAGTACCTAGCTCTTAAGGAAGCAAGAAAAAAAAAAAAAGAGCATGAAAATGCCAACAGACTGTACCATAAAAGCTAAAGACAGCAGAAGCCAAACAAAACCATGTTTTTTTGTAGCACTAAGTGATTTCTTTCTTTCAGTCTGTTTTTGGTAGTTCACAGTTGCAATTACAAATCTGACAGGGTCAAGATCTCAGTTTTTATGCTGATGGCCCAAGATTCCTGAGTGCTGTAATAACAGGACTGCAGTGTTGTAATGCCTCAAGTAATCCAGTTGGGTTTTTTTATGGTGATTAATGAGATTTGAAATTGAAAGTAAATGATACTTGGTAGTGAAAGACTAAAGAAATGGCAAAAACCATTTTGTTGGGAGGGCAACAAACAAAGTGCAAGAAAAGATGACCCAACTTTTACCCATTTTGAAAGTACTTATTTTTTTGAAGAAAATGCAACTTTATAACTAATTTTAACCTTAATAATGCTACCAAACTGAACTCCATGTAACTGTACATGGAGTAACTGTAGTATAATTATTTCTCATTTTTTTTACTACACATGCAGTACCTGGTGGTGTAACCCACCTGTTTTCCTCCTCTAGGTCTGCGAGGATTCTCTCCAGTTCCCCTCTTTCCTCACTCTCCAGAGAAATCAGGATCTGGGCAGGGCTTCGGGGCTGGCTCAGTGGGGACTCCTGGTTCAGACTTTGGCAGTAGTGCTGGATTAACAAGTGTTCATCATCGCTGAAAACAGAGAAGGATAAAAAACATGCTGTTCCCTTCCTTCTTTTTAACTTCACAGTGAATATGAGGAGATGATTCACTCCTAGTCTTTCATTTCTTACAAAGAGATTTGCTGAACTCTTTGTAACCAACAGCAGAGCAATGTACCTTAAAGCAAAATCTGCTGACCTGTTTCACTTAGTCTCTGGTAATTTTCCTTCTCTACAGAGTCCACCTCTCCCCTCCTCTGCTTCTCAGATATCTGAAACTACGTTTGCAACAGCTGACAACCTCATCTTTCCTCTTCTGCCTAACTTCAATTAGGGATTTGATGAAAACAACAGGCTATCCTCTGCTGCTTGATCTGTCTCGTGGAAGGGTCATCCAAGAAAGGCAATGCATTTATTTTTGTACCTACAAACTCTCCTTATGTAATAAATGTATGCTTTATTTAGTTTTTTCTCTGTAAACTTGTAAATGATCTAAACAGAAAAAAAAATTGAACTAATCTAATGAAAATATGCTAGTTTTCACTCAAGTGGGTTTCTTTTTAAAATTTAGTGATGTACGCTGTCAGAATACAAATATATTTGGTTTAATATGTATGATCTCTTTCTTTTTCACTATTTCCCCTGAAGCTGTCTAGCACTTGAAACAGAAACATCTCAGAAGAGAAAAGCAAATTCAGTTCTCAAGACACTGATCACCTCCCAGAATTACACGGCCTGTTTTTAGGCATGGTTCAGGTGCTAAGGCCCTAAGCCATGCACCAGCAGTAACTGGGAGAAACCATGAAAGGTTTCCCTCAACACCACAAGACATGGACATTAAAAATGACACTGCCTGGACATTTTGTATAACAAAATAATTCAGTCTAGTTTTTTTTTTTGTTATGTTTCTAAACCAGAATTTAACAGTAATTTTGAACAGCTGTTGTTGTTCAAAAATTGTAATTTTCCTTGTTTCCATTTGTTCCTGAAAATGTTAATGATGTCATTTTATGACTGCAGGAATGCCAAAGCAATATAGAGCACATTAACATGAGTTCATAAAAGAGAAGTATTAATTTTTCACAGAAGGAAATGCTTGCCAGTTTCTAAATTTATACTTTTCATGAAATGCCTCAACTGTGATTTCCTTCAAACAACTGCTTTGCATTTATAAATATTCTTAGGGATCTTAAATGAGTTAACAGTGAACAAATGACATAACTATTGCAATATAATGTCACTTTACAAGCAAGCTCTTTTTGTGTGATTTTCAGCCTGCATGTAATTTTTATACATAATTGCAGTGACACTACATAGTGAAATATTTTGTGGTAATAAATAAATAAATACACAAATTTAGATTCTGCCTGAATTTTCAAATGTGACAATGACTTAGGTGCTTCCATCCTGTCTTCAGAAACATTATTCACAGTTAGTTTCCTAGGTCTACGTCCTTTCCTTCCACGAATAAACAAGATCAAGAATATCATCAGAGGTGAAATATATTACCATGTCAGAAAACCACAAAAAGGTCTCAGTGTGACATTAGATTTAACTACTTTTCAAAAATTAAAACTTTTATTTAGGACTTTACATTGAAAGTAGTACAAGGACTGCTTGCCAGAGATCTGTTCAGCTTCCACCCCTAATATTTCACGGTGCGGATGAGTTCCTCCAGGCTTACACTTGCAATGCATTTCAGGCACTTTTATATCAAAGACTTCTGTTTAGCCTCACTAATGTTTTGAATGACACTTTATCCACACCATTTTCAAGCTTACAGCAATTTAATCACAACTAACCTTGCAGTACATATAGAAGGGTTTTCTTTTTATCTTTTTCCTTAAAAAACATCAGATGATGAACATTTTTTCCAAGTAATATAGGAACTATTTTCTGAATAAATCAGTAATTTTTGGAAAGAATTCAGTCATTTTAGTTTTGAAGCTATCAACCATTTGTTGTATAAATTTGGTATTAAGCTATAAACCATAAATCTAGACACTATGACACAGATTGAAAGGACATGAGTTCATCATTAAATTGAACCAGATGTGCTACATGGTCATGCAAATTCAGCACTACAAAATTTCATTACAAGTTATTTTCCCAAGGAAAGGTATGTTAGAAACACTAAAACATCCTACTTACATGCTCTCATTAGGTGAAATACTGTCATTTAGATAAGAACCATTGGTGTTCTCCATTTCTGCTAGCCTGTGAAAAAATAAGCAAGACTCATTAAAACCAATCATATTTTCCAGAAACTTCATCTGCTCTAACATTCTGGAAAGAATTAAAGAGAGTGATGCTTCTGATGAATTTGAAACTCAATTTAATTTACACTCACTGTTGATTACCAAAAAGTTCTGTAATAAACTATCGCAAAGGATTGTTTGTTACAATGACCTGGCAAAACTCACTTCTGAGTTTTCCACTCCTCTTAATCAATTAATTCCACAATGAAAGAAAAGCCTTAAGATGCCAGGGGATTACACAAATTGCTTTGCACCTGGCAATATCATCATCGGAACTAACAATCAGTCATTTCTCACTGGTTTTCATGCTCAGCCCTTCCTAAATGTCCTGCCTAATTCAGAAATACTTCTCCTGATTAAGGGGTAGTTGGGGAGAGAAAGAAGAGGCCAGAAAAACCATTTTTCATTACTTCAACTCTTGCAAATTTACTTGCTTGGTGTAAAAACATTTTCGTATTTGTGCAATTAACCCACTTTTTGATTCTTAACAGCAATATGAAAGCAGAGAAGTGAACTAAAGCAGTGATATACCACTACTTTAATCCTCCAAATCAAGGAAAAATTCTGTTTGTTGTCTTTCATGAGGTGAATTGCTTAACATTATAATGACACTTGAGCTTCACATAGGAATTTGGAGGTTTTTGCCATTCTCATTTGTATGATTACACCAGGGTTCATATTAAACACAAAACCCTAGAATCATAGAAAGGTTTTGGTTGAAAAGGACTTTTAAAGGCTATCTAGTCCAACCCCCCTGCGATGAGCAGGGACATCTTCAACTAGACTAGGTGGTTCAGAGCCCCATCCAATCTCACCTTGAATGTTTCCAGGGATGGGACATCCACCACCTCTCTGAGGAACCTGCTTCAGTGCCTTACCACTCCCACTGTAAAACTTCCTTATGTCTAGTCTGAATCTATCCTCTTTTGCTTTAAAACATTACCCCTTGTCCTATCACTACAGTTTCTATTAAAAAGTCAGTAAATGAGTGTACAGCTTGGTGGCCCCACAGAATCTAAAGGCCACTTCTGACCACACAGGTGCTTTGGCATGCAGGTTAGGACAGGCTGGTTAATAGCAACCACAGACGATGCTCTGCATCCCAGAGTCTGGAAAGCAAAACCCCAAATTCTATGTTTCCTTAAGAAGTGCTCAGGTAGCCACTAGCCCTTGGGTTTTTTGGTTTTTATTTTTTTGTTTCCTTAATTATTTTTTTACAGAAAGATCTGCCTAACGTCCAGCTGGTCTCATACCTGCTAGCATAATGTTCAATGCGTGAATGAGTATCATCGTGTGAGAGCTGAGGGGACGAGGCAGGCCTATAAGGCAGAAAACACTGATTAATCACAAACAATACCCCTTCAAAAGTAAAAAGACACTTAGCTATGCCTATACCCTGATATCTCTATGCCTTATGCTATGTTTGAAAGATAGCAAATTGTAACTCCAGGTGCTGTGTGTGTGCCTCCTCAGGCCATCTGTGCAATGTTCATTGGCACCACACCAGGGATTTTGACCACTCTGCAATCCGTCTGCTGCCATGACTCTTCTTCACACCAGCTCCTGAAGAAGCCTTTTCCAAAGGATTTAGAGAAGAGCTTTCACCCTGGGTTCGCCTTCACACCTGCCCCCTTCATTGGCAATTGTGCTTCACATGCAGCCTTGCACTGGCTGCCAAAATACTGCTGGGAACGTGTTCTCTGCCTCCCGCCCTGCTGCAGTGCCTGCTTCCAGCACATCCCACTTAAAAGAGCCTTTAAGGATTACTCCATGAGCAGCTAGAAGTAAATACAAGAAATATCCAGTGTGTGAAACGAGCCTCTGCAGTCACTGATGATTTTGCCTGGTGTCTTTCCAGAGCTGCCATCTGAACTGGAGATCAGTGTGTTATACAGGGGGACACTGTCAATTACTTTTGGGTTTCTGCCTGACAAATCAGATGGTATGAGATCCTCTTCACTTTTTTTTTGTGCATGAAAACAATTCATGGGACTTTTCTCATCAATTAGAGCATTGTTTCTCACAGCCTCAGCTCTGGAAAACATCAACATTAAATTATATTGCCCATGCAGTTCAGAGAGCACCCTTTGCTGCCAGGTGGGATTCTGCCCATTGACATTTATCAGGGCGTGCTGGAATAACAAAAAATGACGCGGCTTCACAAATTGTAAGGTGATTTCATATTTTAGCTACATTTCAACTGCCCTTTATTACATCTCTGCTTATTCCTTCTGGAACTCCTGACTGAGGAAGGAGTTTCCCCCCACTTTAAACTGTAGGATACCATGGTTCAGGCTGGGGCTGCCCAACACTGACTGCACTGCACTGCACAAGCAGGTAAGTTTTGTATCTATTGGTTATAAATCAAAACTGTAATAATCTTCTGGTTTGTAATGCTCCCATCTTAGGAGTTTGACAATCCTGCTGTAAATCTAATAGACTGGTCAGTTTCCAGGTTTCTAATCAGACTGCAAAGGGCTCCAGTTTAGGGTCCTGGATTCATAGAGCTGTATGATGGATACACAAAATTCATCATAATTAATGTCTCTTCTGATCGAAAGAAAAGTTTTTCCTCTTTAAGACATTACAGGCTAGGTATCACAAATCTCATTTTGTCTGAAATGAGCTCTGGCCTCCGGCAGTACTTTTACCCATCACATGTTCAAACACTACCACAGCAAACCAGATGACAAATACTCAGTTCACAGAGTTCCTCAGTGTAGCAGAGATTTGCTTGGTCAATGTCTTCTCTGCAACTGGATATCCCATTTTGTGTAAGAACATATACACTGAAGGGAAAAAGGATGTAGTTTCTTCAGAGAGGTGGACTATGGAGCAAGATAACACTGATTTTTCTCATATATTGATGGTATTCTCATTTTTTCGTTTGCCACACAGCAGATGTTAAGCTGGTTTAAATTGGTACCATCAATGAAAGGCCTTGTTTTCAACACACAATGCTCCTAATACTGTACAGACTGGGAAATCTGTGTTAAAAGTAGGTTTGAGCTGGATCACTCTCTTAGTCCCTCACATTGCACATGTATTTCTATTACTATGAAGGAATGGACAGCACTTGGTTGGGACCTTCTGTGTAATGAAGAGGTGTCTCCTTTGGCAGCAGTGCAAGGGAAGAGATGGGCCTGACTGCATGAACACAAGGCATGTTATGCCTTGAAACTACACTTCAACTTCAGAAGTGACCATGTTATGCAATATATATGTATTTTTTTTTTGAAGACAACACAGTGTTGTATAACTTGTTGAAGTTGATTCTCTCTGCCAGCTGCAGGCAGGTGAGGCTACATTTCCATGTTTGTCTCCACTTCAGAACATAACTGCAATGGAAAATCTACCTCAAGCAGCTTTTTAAAAGTTTGCTCAAGAAAGCAAACCTGCTAGAGAAGCACTGCTCTGTGTTGAATTCAGCTGCTCAGAGGTACACTTCTGCCAGAAGCTGAGCAAGCCTGAGAACAACTGTGCTGCACTGTACATACTCTCAGTGACCATCTGTGCTAGAGCTCAGTCCTTCCACTCTGAGCACACATACCCAGCACACCTGATCAGCTCCTGCAGTCAGCAAGAAGGCTGAGTGACACAGCCAATATTTAGCCAAGATAACCATCCCTTTTACAAGGCCTCCACAGCTGCATTGCTTAAGCTGGGGTCTGCAGGAGCAGCCTGCAAATTCCAGTCAAGGCAAGTGGTGACCAAGTGGCAAATACCAGCTCCTGCAATTCCCTGCATCCCCAGAGATCAGCCTCGCAGGACAAGGGCACCTTTCTTTGCTGTTCAGCATTTTAGTTGATGCTTCTTAAAAGTGTAGAATAAAGTAGGATGCATTTGCATCACTGACAACCACAGTTCAAGTAAAAAGACACAAATTATCACAACTTGTGAGCTTTCCTTTTAAGGCCTGGCAAGCAAAATATCTGTGCAAACTACTGGATAATAAGCACTGAGAACCACTACCTTCCAACAAAAAAATCTATTTATCAACAATTCCATGTACACCACATGTTGATGTCAGGACATCATAGCATTGGTGACTGCTGCCAGATGATGCTGTTCTGAAATGCTTCAAAGATAACCAGAAAACTGGCATGAGAGCACCAGGAAAAGGCATGAGTGTAGAAATCACAGGCAAGTCTTACGACAACTGGTTTGACTGCCGAAGGCGGAATCAGCCCTGTAACTAAGAAACAGCTTTAAACCCGGGTAGCTTAGTAACTGGAGCTGTAAGCCAAGTGCTACAGCACGAAGGAAAGGAATTAAAGTTAGCAGAACAAAATAAAGAACAATTCTTTCCAGACACTATTAATTTCTTATTTTTCTGCTTTCTTGTCAACCATACTGCGCTCTGGAAGACACCTGAGTTGGTCTGAAAAAAGGTGAAACCTCTCTGTACAAATCCTGTTTCTCAGTATTTCTCAAGTTTTCTTAAGTGCAACACAGGAGTTAAACCCCCTGTAGTGTACAATACCAAGCCTGTGATGTGAAGCTATCAGTGCAGGCATACCACGAGGTTATTACTGTAAGTAACTAGAATTAAGCATGTTATGACAGTTTAATTTCATGTTATGTCAGAAACAGCAGCGACATTCCATATGATCCAAGCTTTTTTTAAATGTTACTTTTAACTCTGTAATTTTCTAAAGGTTAAGAAATCTAAATCCACAGTTGCATGTATAAAAGTGCATTTTAAAAGTGCACACTAAAGCTCAAAGCCCCTCTATCTCAGTCTGACTCCAGCCTTTTGGTCTTTTTTGTGGGTGAATCCTCAACCATATGAGGTTTGCAGTACTAGCTGTACTTCTTGGTTGCTTAAATTTCCTAGAGGTAGAGCACTTCTCTCAACTTCCCAATGCTTTGTGCTCCAAATGAAAATTATAAATCAATATTCCGATGTATACATTTCACTCTTCTTTATTCTACAAAAAATTCAATGGAGGTGCAAGCCATATACATTTCACCATATAGAAATATATAAAACTCTATTTATTAGTTTCTCATTAGTTATCAATATGTAAATTAAAAGTAATCCTTAATTAACATTATTCTAGAATTATCCATGTAACAGTAGAAGTAGCAAATGCCACAATGGTAAGTATATATATATATCCTTAGTTTATGCTAAGGCAATCACTACAACAGTAAGACAATGCACGTGCAGGAGTGGTGCAAGAATGGAAATCTGTCTCATGGCTGAAAACCCCTGCTTCTTTAACTTCTGAAAAAATACAGTGAACATATCCCCAATTTCAACCTGCCTTCACAAAAATGAATGTATCTAAAGGTCTAATAGAATACCCAGTGAGCTCTGGATTAACGGAGGCATTTGAGTGTGCAAGTGTGTGTGGTTTCACATAAAACCAAATTACAGCTTTATGTACAAAACGATGTCATTCCTGAAACTGAATTAAATCCATCACATTCAAACTCTGTCCTTCAAAGAGCATTCAGTGTACATTCAGAGAGATTGACACTTATTCAGAAACACAGGCTTTTAAATGACAAACTTTCATAAGCATTAGTAGATCTGCACAAAATCCCTGTTAATTCGATGAAAATACATACTCCAGAAAGAGTACACAGCACACAATCCATGACAGCTGGCAATTCCAGGACTTATCCCATTCTACTCTTTTGGGATCAGAACATTCCTTCAGAGAGTGCATCAAAGGAAATAGTCATAAGGAAAGAAGGAAATGATCTTATGTAAAACTAAACAAGGAAACAAAAAAAGAAAGTGAGGGAGCGCAGCAGCGGTAGCAGCAGCAGCACACTTCAGCAAAAGTACTCACGCAGAATCTACTGGCCAGAAGTTGATCAGAGTAACAGGACTGCAAGACAAAAAATGAGGAGGTGAAGAGAGAGGCAGAAGAAACTCAGCAGCAAAATAATTACAGAAAGGTTTAAAAAAAAAAAAAGCCACAACAACTAAAAAACAGAAATCCAACAGACCAACGTGAATGGCTGTGAAGAGCAACCAACAAAAAAGTGAAGGAAAAAACCCTTGAAATCTAAAATTTTGAAAGAGCGATAAAGAAAAAGAGAGCAAGCGAGAACAAGCTGTGTGCAATTGCCACTAAACAACTGAGTAAGCTTGTAAAAAACCAAAAGGAACTGGGTTAACTCATGGATTTCTCCATGTGCATCATTCTTTTTTTTTTTTCCCATAAAAGACATCGAAGCCATATAATAAGACTAAATTTATAGGCTGAGAAAAGAAGAAATAATCAGGGAAGCTCTCAAACACAGTAGCTTAATTAAAAAAATAAAAAAACCAAAACACACCAAGGAAAGATACCCATTTGGCAGAAAATAAAAATTTAATGAAGATATCATTAGTCTCCAAACTGCATATCAAACTCAGACATTCGTAAGACTGTCAGTATGACTGTGAGTTATTTTTCTTTTACTAACTGAAGCTGAAGCTCCTGCATAAGGACAGGTGAAAGCAGATAAAGACAATGGCAACTGGAAGCCCAGCTTGTGTTTTCCTGCCAGCCAAGGTAAACAGAAATGAAAGACATAAAGAGGCTTTATGTATTTAGGAAGTGAAAGGAGTAGGCACCAGCTGGGGAGCTCAAAGAGCATACCAAAAGAACTGCTGTTTAGATACTTCAGAACTACTCACGTTTCCATGTTGTCTCCCTCCAAGACAGTCTGCACAGGCAGGTAGCCCATTCGTGGGTGCTTTGCAAAATATCTTTTTGTTCGAAATTTGTTTTTTAGTACCTTGGCAAAGTCGCGGACGTCTTCTCCTGAAGTTGTCTGAAAGCCACAAATCACAGTGAAGTCACCTTTCACGAGGTTATTACTGTTTTTCAGTTGCCTCTTCCCTTACTGGGCCACCTGGAAGAGCTGTGGTCACACTAAGCAGAGCTGCCGATGCCTTGAGCCCCAGAACTGTGAACTTTGTCTGCCACTGTCACCTTACAATGCCCTACACAGCCACACTGCTAGTGGGGAGGAGGGAGGAAAAGGGAAGAAGCTCCAAACCCCCCTGAGAGGCTCATGCCTCACCTCAAGTGATCTCGAGAGAATAATTAGACAAGAATTTGTCATTTCCTCACCTGGCTCTGGGGTCTTTCTGTCTGCTTTTTGTTCAGCACTAAAATGGCTGTGTTGGAGGACACACAGCCACTCCGTGTGTCCAGTCAGGTGCTTTGCTGACTGCATCCTGACTGCTAACACATCCCATGGACTTGTCAGGCCACGAAAGTCTCTTAGTACATTTTCCTCCTAGTTTCCCTTCTCAACCTCCTCTGCCACCAGTATTTTGATCAAAGAGAAACAAAAAGCAGGTGAGAGCTGCTGAAAGCAGCAGTTGTTCCTTCCCACACCTGTTCAATCTGAACTATCAAGCACTTCAGATCAATACCCCTGAGAGAGCCCAATCTGCATGAAGTTTTCTACTCCCTTGCCTGCAGCAGCTTCCCTTGCTGCTGCAGAGACCAGCAGAGGAGTGCAAAGTGGAATTAGCTTCCTAAAGACCAGAATCAGCCAGAAAGAGTTCAAAGGATGTCTACTGGGAAGATGGAAGACAATTTATTGAGAGCCTGACAAAGAGTCGGGCAATTTTCTGCTGAATTTTAATGTTAAAGCTTCAATTACCTTAGTCAGGCTGCACTCCCTTCTCTGCACCTTGCAGAAACTAGACCAAATTAAGTTCTTCCTGACCCTCATAACAACATTGTTTCTCCAGTTTATCTACTTTAAAGGAGAGAAATGAGGGAAAAGTTAGTCTTTCTGACATTTTTAATGAGTTCTATGCCTTCTACTTAAGAGAGAAAGGAGGTGCTCAGACCTGAGTCAAACTAACCTTCAGAGAGCTCCTCAAACATAGATTTTTAACAATTGCTCAGGCAGAAAATTAGGGATGCCCTGAAAAATAATTTGCAGGAAGACTGAAAAGCATTAACAGAAAAGGCACGTATTATCCCTGTACTTATGACACCTACAAGCTTCAAGTAAAGCTGGAAAGAATTTGGCTCCCTTTCTGGTCAGTCCCTCTGGCAGGAACATTCAGTATAAGCAATGACTGGCACAGAAGTGACAGAGCAGAACCTACAAGGCAGTACAGCAGCATCTGCATTTTCAAGAAACTGAGATGTTTGATAATATTAAGTATCACTTCCTTAATACATCAGAATTAAAGATATTTGGGGGAAAGAGAAATGGAGGGAGGGAGGGATTAAATGTGCCCAGCCCAGCCAGAGGACTCTGGAAAGGGGATTTACTGAGGCCGTGCTCTGCTCCCACCATGCCCCAAGCAGGAGGGAATTCCCTCTGCTGAATTCCATCTGCAGTGCCTGCCAGGACAGCTCCTAACCAGGCCGTCATCAGGAGAGAATACGGAGCACAATCAGCTGGAAACAGAGAAAGACTTATAACAGTTAGTCTCGGTATAAATGGATTAAGCACAGCTTTCTGTCCAGTTTGTTCACCTGTGCCATTTATAATCATTTATTCCTGCCCTGTCTATTTTCAATGTTGTGAACACTTTCTATTGCATTTGACTGTAATTTCAATTAAGTGTTTTCAGGAATGACTAACAAAACACTCTTTGCTTCAACCTTCCTAGAACTGTTATTCCCCCCTCACTCTCCTGAACCATATGCATGACAACCAAAAGTAAAACCCTGTGTTTGCACAGAAACATCCCAATCTATCTGGTACCACAAGAATCCTAAGAAGAAAAATAACTTCTTCTAATGACATAAAAGCATCATCAGGCACAAATCACACGATCCAACTGGCATTTAAAGAATGTCTGAGGAGCACAAGAAAGGCAAAGAAAATGTGGTGATGATGATTATTACATGGACAAAATTATAAACTGAGGTTATTTTCAGTCAAACTTTGATTTACTCCATGGGTGTTTTATTACATGTGATTTTCAGAGTAAAACTCTCCAAACAAAAATTCTCAGCCAAACTGGTTTATGAGGAAGAATCAGTGGAGTTTCAGCATCCCAGCTCTCTTAAAGCAACATGCAGACAACTGGGTCGAGTATGTTCCAAAACTATTCTGAAACCAAAACTATTTCACAAGAAATAGTTCTTTTTATTCACATAGGAGTAACTTTATTACCATGTGACTTTTCCCAGTCTGGTTTAAGGAAGTGCCTTGCCAAACTCCCACCTCAGCCCCAACTCTAAACATTAGCTGTAGACAGCTATATCAGTTTGACATGCTTCCTTCTAACAAGGTGTTTTTTATGCTTGTGTGTCACTGTTCATTAAACCCAAACAGAAAAATGAACCTACATTTACATCGCAGTCTGTAAGTTGTCTTCTATGCTTTATTTGAAACCTCTTTAAAAGCCACATCTCTTTGAACAATAAAATTGAACTGTGTTGTTTTCAGGAATAATTGTTGCAATTTTTCTGTCGAAATGAAAATTAGGCAACTGCCTTGCCCTTATTCTGCCTCAACCTTTTGTGGGAGAGGAAAAGTTATCAACTCCCTCAGAAATTTAGCATGAGTTCTCAAATCTCCCCTAAGCAGAATTAAAGACTGCAGTGCTTGAAAATTTCTGAAAGATGAACAAAGAATAAAAATATCAAAACACTTGATTGTGCTCGTCTAACTATTGCAAAGATATTATCAGTGAAGGCATCACATGTCTTGTGTCTGCCAAAATGCGTTTTAAGGTGAGAGATTAGCCTGGAGGAAGAGGGTGAAAACACTCTGCTACATGCAAATCCTTCTTCATTTATTTAGTGAACAATTACATTCTAGACAGGATAGCTTCAGTGGATGTTTTGTTCAATTCCCCAGTACTTGGGTTAGTATTTTTTAATAGAAGCAACTTAAAAAAGAATGGGGCTTGCTGTATGCCACATTCACTTCCCTCCCCCCTTCCCAAGTTAATCCTTCTCTAACACAACTGGCTGCTGGTGCAGCCAGGCACAGCACATTAGCACAGGCTGGTGGAGTTCAGGATGCACAAAAAAATGTACTGGCCGTGAATGGTTCTTTATTCTGATGCAGGAATCTGGATGTTGTGGCAGGTTTTCTGTTCACCACCGTTTTCTCCTATTCGTAATCTGCATTTTTAGAGAGAACACAAACCTGCCGGACACCTTGTTGCAACGAGTTGCTGCAGGCTGGAGGTGTGTCTCACAAGCCTTTTGCATTTCTCTTTCCTCAAAACACATCAACAGGTTATGAAAACACTTGGGAGACACTGTTTTATGCACCCTGTGCACCATTCACAAATCTCCCATGCTGCTTCTCAGCAAGAATAAGAGCGAATAAGTGCGAAGCAAACCCGCAGTCAGCTCAGCGAGGAGGAGGAAGGAATGCTCCAAGCCAAGGTTGGCTCACTCTGCCTACGACTCAGATCATGAGATTCTGCTCTAGGAATTTCTGCAACGGAGAAGTTTGTTCAGACCTGCCCTGGCAGCACCAGCAATTCCTTCTGACTTGTGCAGCTTACAGGCACACTGCCCTTTCCAGTAACCCCAATCCCTGGGGACGATGCTGAAAACCACAGCCAAGGAATACAGACAAAGCACTAGAATTATGTGCATTAGGCCCTTGTAGATTCAGATAAAATACTGCCCTTGAAATGCTACTGTAAAAGTTGACAGATAATGTAAATAACTAAATAAAAACACTGGCTTGTGGGTTATTTTAGGGAAATAAAATTTTCTCTCTCTTTTCTAAGTGCCTAAGAAAAGCTGAGAGTCTTTACTTCATTTTGGCCATGCCCTTTTGCCTGGATGAAAAGACCATTCATAGAATTTTAAAAGGCTAGCCCATGTATAATTTTGATGCTTTATTTTCACCATTTCTATCTGACCAGCAGATGAAAGTACAAGACTAGAAATTGTCCCATCTCACCAGGAAATGTCAACCAGAGAGTGCACTGCTTCAAGACCACCACAAACAATAGCAAAGGCAGCTGGTGCTGCAGAGTGGAACAACAACTTGAGTGCACCTCTAATTTATGCCCCTCTGAACTGGTCATGAGTGGCCAAAAATGAAAAGGAGCACACTGAGAGAGGAATAGGGAATTTCCTTTGTCAGATGTCTGGTATGAAAGAAATGTTCATGCAAAAATGATCCCTTTGAGAGCTGTGAAAGGAGGGTGAAGACCCTCACACACCATCACTGCAGCACATCTGCACTGTGCTGCACTGAACTTTGCTTTCCACCCCTCAGAAATTAAATCCAACTTTCTACATTGAGAACTCCCACATGTTTTATACCATCAAGTCATCATACAATACAAAGGTATTGCTAAATAGCAAAGAACTTAAAAATGCAATCACAGTGCTGTGTGGGAAAGCAAGTGAAGTGGCAACTTGCTGAGGAGAGAAAGGAAAATCACACACTGATATGGAGAACACATTGGGACCTAAGATATGAGTATTTGCACAAATCACAGGTTTCTGGCTGGATCCACAAAGTGAACTGTGGCACTGAACATGGAACAAGTCATTGGCACGCCAGAATACGTTGCAACACAGAACTGTACAAACAATGAACTTCAATTTAAACCACGGGAGTATCCTTTACTAAAATCAGAAATTGCTGGCATGTGTGATCTATAAAAGGTGATTTAATTATGGGGGGAGGGAGAAAAGCCACCCAAAACACTCCATTACCTTGCACAGAGGAAATGAAGTTTTTCCTTTCTATGTAAGAAGGGATAGTAAGGGTCAGTAGAACAGCTACTTACTGGTGTGCAGTATTCCACCATGGGATAGTGCATTTTGTGACCTTTTGCAACACGGCCAGAGAAGAAGCAACTTTGGCAGATGTCATAGTTAAAGTGCTTCAAACTTCTGTACCTGAAAGAGGATAAAAAAATTTCACATCTTCAGAGCTTTGTATGTGACTACTTCATACCAGCCTGTCAAGTTTTCCGTGTTAGTAAGTTTTCTTCCCTGAGATGTCACATGGTGTGCAATGGCCAGGAATGCTCCTCTGCCCCCGAGGGAGAGGTATTGCTGCCTCAGATGTTTGTCAAAGATCTGAATCTTCAAAAACATTTCTAACATTGGACAACAGTGAAGATTTCTAAACAATCACTCCCCTTTAACATACAAAAGACATCACCACTCTTTTTACTTCTATAATGCTAACTTCAGATATTTTGCTCTTCATCATGATTCCTAACATAGAATGTCCTCACAGAGGAAAATTCAAGAAAGTAATGCCTTCTAAGTAAGTCACCCCAGCAAACCCCTTGTGTCCTTCCTAGCACCTCTATAAAAACAATTTTCTGAACAGCATTCCATCCATGTGAAACTCCAAATGCACTTTTGGGCCATTATTTAATCTCATCAGCTCTGTGAGGCAGCTAACTGTTGTATCTGCTGTGCTGAAGTGCTTGAAAGAGCCGGAGGCATAAGGGTTGTCTTGTTCCAAATACACGAAGCAGCTCAGCCACAACGACCTCAAAAGAACATTGTTTTACATGTACTGAGCGCACAGTATTAGCTTTCTAAAAGCCTTCCAAGACAGTATCTTTTTGTCAAGTGTGTACACAGGGTTTCAATGACTTGCAAAGACAGAGAAAAAATCTGTGACAGGCAGATTCTACTACAATGATAATAGATTTGTTATATAAATTTAAGAGACAGATGAGATCAGTCAAGTAAAATGAGATGCAAACACAGAGCTCCAATGTCTGCCTCCCGAGCTCTCGATGCTTACAACAGACTATCCATTCACTTGCCATCCTTTGATTTTTCCAAGTGCTGCACTTTTCAATTCCACCTACTTGTCTTTGGCTGGTTTGTACAAAGCCATTTAAGTAATACAGTAGTTCATAAACTGTATCTGGGAACAGGAAAATAAGACTTTGTGGATGTGCTGAATTACTCACATCCTATCCATAGCTTTTCCTCAGTAATATTTATCATTTCCCAGTTAAGATATTCAAGGTTAAAAAAAGCAGAGGGAGAAGAATTTAGATGATCAGAGGAACATCCTCACTGCAGGAAAACCCAGCTTCAAAACAAAGCAATACCTTCATTAGTTCCCCCGTTTCCCACTGCCTATGAAATTGCACAGCAGAAGGCACTGCCTCACTGCACGCATAAAAGCAACATTCATACTCTCCCAGGTTAGAGCAAAATGATGGCTTTCCTGTGTAGCACTGCTTGCTTCTGTTGTCTGTCTGGGTTTTAGAAACTAAATTACAGAAAGCTCTTTGTAAACAACATGACAACATAGAAGGAGAAACGCAAATGGTAAATGAAGGCAGTGAGTAAAACGGACAGAAAATGTACAAAGCAGCTATTGCGAAGCAAAGCGATAAAACAAGTCCAGGCATAATTGAAAGTGAGTATTTACTTAGCCCTTAAGTGGATTCTCAACAGGCATACCAACACACAGCCATTTTACAACACAGTGACTTATTCATTGCCATAGTAACCATGGTGTCAATCCAGATGTTTAAACAGACCAGCAACATTTCCCCAGGTTAATGTTCCACCACCAACATTCTTTCTCTGAGAAACGCACATGTAGCTCCACACATCTGACAATTTTCAAGGCACTTCCCTGCTTTATACCATGACAGAAAGCAATTCATCAGGGCCCAAATCAGAAAATGCAACTGCATGCATAGGACATGCTGAATGCAATGCAAATTGCATTAGCTGTGCAATCCAACAATGCTTTGGATGAGGCATGGAAAGACTGGGACACAGAGGAAGGGCCGTGTCCTAACTATGAGATGATTTTTGTCCTCCTCAGCTGTCACATCACTGTGCCCAGTCTAGGTGTCACTTTCCCCCACATCCCCATCACAATTACTTTTTCCTGGAACAACATGGATAAAACCAAATGCATGATTTTCCTGGAATCAGGCAGAGCTCTGGATCCACCAATCAGTAGAACACCTGGCTGAAGGGGAGCAAGTTTGTACCTGAATCCAATAATGGGGCACTCCTTACAGATGTTACACTTCGCCTGGTGTTTGGCCGTCTCAGCAGCAGCCACCCTGTGCAGGACGGGCAGCCACACCATGGACTGTGGTTCCAGCCTCATCCAGTCCAAGAAGAGGGCTGCTTCAATCTCAGGTTTGTTGTTGGCCTGTAACACGAGGGGAAAAAAGACAGGGGCTGAGCACAAGCAATCTATGTACTACTCATCAAATCATGGCTAGACTACTAATAACAGTTCAACCTATTTGCTTCCTGTCAATTCCGTATCTTCTTCCAGAATATACTCCAGCTCTTCCCTGAGTCCAGGCATTCATTAACAACAACAACAATAAAATCTTCACGATTCTGCCTTCAAGCCAGGAACTGAAAACTATTATTAACTTTTTAAATCCCTCTTTCTCTTATACCCTATTACAATAGACAGCACTACCATGTACTTTGTCACAGAGAAAATCATCCACTTACAGGATCACCTTTGATGCCTCATCTCATGTTTCTTGTCCCTTATCTAAGCCTGCATAGCACTACTTCTCACCTGTTTTAAAAACTGTGTTATCCAAAACCCAAAAATTGCTTGTCTTTTGATCAAAATTCCTTTCTCCTTAACATCTTTCATTATCACACTGACCTTTCTTGAAAATGCACGTGTAAGAAAATCATTCAAATCCCTTCTCAAGCCTGCTGTTGAACATGTAAACCCTCTGCCTCCTTAAATGCCTCAAAATCCCCCTTCCCACCGTGTCGTCTCTAAATTTCCCATCACTGACTGCAAACACCATACAGTTCTGTCCCACATAATGAGAGCCTCGTGCTCCACTTCATCCCATGTTTGCCTGTTTGCCAACAGCAGAAGAGCCTGGGAGCACCTCCCAGCAGACCTATTCCTTTGCCACCTTCCCAACCCATCCTAAACAGTGTGGCATTTCAGGCACCTCCTCTATGGTAACTTTAAGGCAGCTCAATCAGAGTCAAATCACATGGCAGCAGGTACCATGCACACACCAAAAAATGATGCCATCCCTACACAGCAGCATCTGCAGTATGGAGAAAGAAACAGCAAGGAGACAGCAAACACCAGGTGACAGTGAGCAGTCTGCATGGGTAGAGATCTGGTATAGACACTGCAAAGAGCAGCACAGAGTTAAGGACAAGGAATATCAAAAGGGATCTTAAGGAAAACAGTGAAATGATGGAGTCAGTATTTACAGGAAACATCTCGCTGTTGTGCAGGGCAGCAAAAACCTGCACAAAACTGGTTATCTGAGAACCTGGGAGTTGGTTCCAGCACCGAAAGCAAAGTGACGCATCCAGTGGGAACCACGAGGGGCTCTGGTGGGGAGGACTGGAGGTGGGGTGGACATGTCTGCACAGGGAACAGCCCAAGGGATGAAGTGGAATATCATCCTCTCTGTTTCTCTAAACCATTACTATGTGCTAATTCCAATTCCTCAAGACACTTCCCTCCATGCTACCCACAGAAACAGCATATTTATGCTCTGAATATATTTAAACCCTCTGTTTTCCTTTTTCTCTGGGCTTTCAAATACAGCTCTCAGTGGGCCAGTCTTTTAAATTTCAGACTTCACAAGGCAGACTGTCTTCCTTTGTGGTTCCAAACCTATTTGAAGCATTTAAATAAATAATAAGCATTAATGTATCATGTAGATAGAGCAAGATGAACAGGAGATTGAGCACTGGGTTTTTTTTATGCTTGCTCTGTTATTTTTCCAGTTTCTCGTGAAATCTGAGTTTAGTATGACCTAGCTAAAACCGTATTCTACTAAAAATGCTAGCAACAAATTTGGAGAAAAAATATCATAACTGATGTAAAGGAAAGAGAGGTATAGGGAAAACCAATTAGCAGTGTGTTTGTTATCTTTTTTTTTAGCTAACACTGTTTATAACCTTGACAAACAAATTAACTGATGGATACTTGAAGGCTGAGAAAAATGCAAAGTCTCTTATACAGAACCATATCCACAGAAGAGATGTGGAATACAAACCCATAATATCCCTTGAATAACGCATTGCATTAAAATTGACTTGAAAAGCTGCTGCAATACTTTAGCTCATTACAAACAAGGATTCTTGGTCAAGGCTTTCTTCTTGAGATGCTAGTTTGGGAAACCATTTAAAGACTGATGTGACTAAATTTAAGATCCACATATATGGATATCTAGTACAGTCAAAACCGTCCTTTTTGGGATATTTGGGGCAAAACCCTCAAACCACAGCATATCTACAGTTACTCAGATAAAATCCTTCACATTTTGATAGTGACTACAGAGCTATATTAAATGGAATACACACTGAAATACTTCTGAAAACTTCTGCATTAAATCCTACTCTCTGTTTTTCTCATGTAGCTACAGAATTTAGAACCCCTTCCAACGTAAGAAGAGAGAAAATCAAAAGTACAGTAAAGTTCAGCCAACACTGGCAACAATTTCTTAGAACAGCAGATACTGCCTTCTGCCACAGGACATCAATGAATTCAATGGAACTGAATTAATTTTAGAGCTCTCCTAAGAGAAAGGCATATTTATTAAACACCATCATCTCTACATCTATTTTTCAGCTAGAAGCCTGGGCAGAGTAAAGGGTCTGGGGAGGGACTCTCTGTGGTTTAGTCAGGGAGCCAGCATCAGCCAGGAACTACAGTGGCAAAACATTACTCTGTTGAGCAGACTACACTTTCTACAGAGAGGTCATCTAAGCCTCAAAAAAAATCATTTAAAGAGGATCTCTTTAATATACCATTTCTAATAGAAAAACATGAAGTGCAGAGAAATGCTGCAGTGCAAGTTGCCGTCAGAATAAGAACGAGCTGCCCAAAGCGCTGTTCTCCACTTGTAGCCGCTTTAAATTTGCAGGGAAAATGCTGCGGCGATGAAAGACTTTCTGTAACACCCAAAGATCTATTTTAATTTTGCAGTCACTGTCAATTGCCAGCAGTCCCTGTAGCTGCCTACCCAGAGCTCTGCACGCTGCCTGTACAAGACCTGTGCTTGGAGAGATTAGGTGCATTAAAATGTATCAGAACTGGTTCTGAATTATATTACATGAAGATTTAAAGCCACGTGGAAGAAAGCTGGTCAGGGTCAGACAGTATAGGACAGACAGTGCTCCACTGCTCCCTGAGCTGCCTTTACAATTTTTTTAATAATCTCTAAATCCAGTAAAGCAGCAGCTGAGGATTTCACATACAGGAAAAAGGCTGAATTCATATAGTTCATCTCTGAACCAACAAGATCAAGATGTAAAGAATATTAATGATTCTTCTCTTGAACACATTTCTGTGCAACTCCCAATTTTTATGGTAATAACACAGTGAATCATAAAGTAAAATTCAGAAAGGCCTTTCCAGCTTACAAGTAACAATTTGTTAAGGAGGACATTCAAATTCATTATGTTACAGACATCTGTTTTTCAGTATTTATTTTGCAGAAACAATGGGGGACTAGGAAGTTGGGTGGTGCCAGCATCTTTATGCAATATTCGGGAGTTGAGTCTTTTGGTTTTCTCTCCCTCTTCTTTCAGCTATAGTTTAAAAAATATACTATGCTATATTAAGTTTCACACTCCAGAATACAGTCCAGATTTTGCATGAACAATGTTTTTCATCTGAGTCAAATAACAGAGCAGAACTTTCTGATAACATTTCTGATGATCTATGTTCTCTTTAGATGCAGTGTAGGAAACTGACTGGAAATAAATTGGTATTGTTAATTTAATTGTGTTTTTCTTCCAGGATGGGAAACTTTATGTTAGCAAATGGTATATTGGATAAACCAAACTGAGAAATAGGATCATATGACTTGTTAAAGTTTAAAAGTGCAGAGCAAGCCAGTACCAGCAGCTCTGTCTCCCCAGAGTCAGACCTAACCCTGTTCAACCCTGTCTTCCACTCCTGCATTGCACCTGATTGCACTGACTACCCAGTCAATGTTTTTAGTGTTGTGGCCAAGAGTAATAAAATACAGTAACATGAACTCAGAAGTGAATTAGTGTAGTTTTAAATCATCCACACTCGAACAGCACCATCCTCCTGATCCCCATTCCCTAAACCATTTTAAAATAGCTCTTTAAAGCAGCTCACTTATAGGACTCTTACAGACTGCCTCCAAAGTCAGGCACAGGTTCACAGAATCCTGTTGAAATAAATTCAGAATTGCTGTTTTATGACATTTACAGCACAGCAGCTTGAGGAAGGATTTGCTAGTTCCCTTTGGCCAGCTCTATCTTGTCAGAGCCAAAAGCACAAGAAATATCTATGAATAGAAACAAGGGCTGCCTGAATCTCTTAAAAGAGATCAAGTCGCTCCACAGTAACACTGCATTGTTATTTTCATACAGACCTGTATATAACTATATATAGTTATTTGTGCACAGTATTTGTATCTCCTATCTGTTAAAAAAATAAGAACAATATACTTCCCCAACCAATCCTTGAAAAAACAACTGCCCAACCAACTCAAACCGAAGTTTTTATGGCCAAAGTCCCTATCAGGGTCCTGATCCAGGATTTGCAACACCTAAATACCACCTGAAAGGAATAACAGTATTATTTTAGCTTTTTTTGTCTGCATACATATACTGGATTTGGACATAGTTAAGTGGTTTTAGAAACTAGGCTGGTCTTGCCTTACCACTGATCGAGTACAAATCTAGTACTGCAGATTACACAACCAAGAATATTAAAATACTTTGCTTTGTCAATGTGAAATGAAACAAGGTATGTATGAGTTACATGCACATATTTTACCACTCCTTAGCTTCATCTGTACTGGTTTTTATCATCAAGTATTCCACTTCAACTACATCCTTCAAAGAAAGTATATTTAAAGCAGTTTATAACTGAGAACCAACTATCAAACGTTTTATTGAGAAAGGGCAAGGGACATTTTCATCTGAGCTGCACTCTGCTATCACATCACATTTCTTAAAAGTCCCAATGCCATAGTAACTCATCCAAGGCAGTGATGTGAATTCTTAGGTTCTATTTACACTATCTGAGGAAAGCATATTAGTAATTTTCCACTGTGATTAAAACAGTGTGTGTGTCCTTCAGTCCGTATCATTTCCCTATCCTGTTTACTTAAAAAATGTACCCATCACTAAAAGGAAAGTTCTTTCACACTGCAGCAATACTGAACTCACTCAATTTTTCATGGGTCTATAGATTGCTTTGATGCATGCTGAGCTTAAGCAGAACTATACAGTCTTCAAGGGGTCACTGGATTAAGCTCTTTGCTCTCAGTTAAAAATACTTTTTCTCTTAATATCCCAAAGCAGAAATTACAACGCCCTGCCCTAAATAGGAAAGATGAGTACCATGACAGCCTCCTCCTCCCAACAATTATTACCAGCACTTTTCTGTAAATGAAGAAAACTATGGAAAGCACAAGTCAGTGCTGGGGGAGTGAGAGGCAGCAGGACAGCAGCAGCAGCCCCAGGATAAGGAGACCCAGCTCCCAGGAGTTGGGCAGGCTGCTGCCAACAGCAGGGCTGGGCTCCTCCCTCCCCAAGCCTCATTCCCAAGGACTTATACTTCGAAAAGCAAGAGAGATTTCCCCTGTTATTGCTGGGAAAAGTAAACATCCCCTTTTTTCCTGCTGCTGTGAAGACAGACAAGGCCGTTGCCAGGGCACCTAACCTAAGGGAGCTGGGAGAGCCATTTCTGAAGCACACAGTTGTTGCAGACTCTGACATGACTGCAGTTTATTGCTGGCTTATCACCACCAGAGAGAATAAAAAAAAAAGAAAAGAAAAAACTTAAAGAAAAACCATTCCTCACCGTGGGTGTAAAAAGAAAGACATAATTTTGTTTCCACACAGTAATATAAACTATGAACGCCCCCAATATTTTTGAAAAATGAATTATCTCACTTTAGTAAAAGAAGGCTACTGGGAGCCCTGTGCAATAGTCCCTGGCTGTACAGCTTCTCCAGCCTCTCCACTTCCTTGGTTGCTCCCTGCTTCCCTCTGCCAGCATCTCTCTGTTGCACCCCAGCCTGTGGATCCTGGTGCCCGCCATCCTACACTGAAAGGATGTTTCTGTGTTCCCCTTCTCCCTTTCACCTGGAAAGTTCTTGCTTCTTTCTCCATCTCCATTCCTCGTTGCTCCTTTTTTTCATGCTTCATTCTACCCACCCTCTGATTCCTTTATCACTATTACTCCTACTACTGTTATTACCATTATTCCCTAAGGGTGGCCCTTATTTTTCCACTCTTTAATTCCTTCTCCTTCCCCTGCATTAGGTTCTCCCTGTGGCTGGATTTCTGCTCCTCTCCTTAGGACTCCATCCCACTTATTTTTGTATTTCCCCTCCCTCTCTCTTTATGGCCCTCCTAGAAGACCCTCTGTTCTGCTGCAGCCCAGGTCAGAAACCACCCTTCCAACTCTGAGAGTTAAAACGAGGCTTCATCCAGAGGGAAAAAATGATGGAATTCCTTTTACTGCAGGTAAGAAGAAAATCTATTTTTCACTGCAGGTAAGAGAAGAAAGGCTCAGGTTTTCTGATGTTCTGATTTACGAACATGCCAAAGGTGTTGGCCAGCTGTGCTTGGGCTTTTTCCAGAAATGCCAGCATCTGGATGCACAACAGTGTTCAGCCCACCAGCACATCTTCATTTGTGATGACAATGTTGCTAACTCATCTTATTCAAACAAAGAGTTATCCCAAGGTCTTCTTCCCACTTCATAAAAACTGGCTTTGTGTGTTCCACCACTAAGAATTTAGTTGTTTTATTCCCGGTATAAACACACAGAAGGGCAGGCCTCTTTCACAAAACCTCTGGTTTTGCCAGATTTTGAGGTCACTTTCCTTCAGTTTTTCAACAGTGCTCTTAAATGCTGTTGCCATTCATTTGGGAAAACAACAGAATCCAGTGTGTCCTAACTTCTGAGGAGTGTCATTTGCACAAACTTTTGACCATGAATTTCCTGCAGCATCAGTTTGTGTTGGTATCACTTGAAAGCCCAACATGGGAGGAAGGCTTGAAAGCCACAGCTGCATTACTACACATACTTTATAGGTTGTCCATCCAGGACATAGCCCTATAAAACATTCATTTGGAAATGGTATCAAATACATATCAGAATTGTAAAAGGTCAAGACATGAATGATGGAAAGAAAAAAATGTGAATCCTGTAGGATTAGTCTTTTAAAAGAAACTCAAAAAATACAGCAAGCAAATGTTCCATCACAACTGAAGTTTATGGTGATTTTAGAATTAGACTCTTTTCATAGTCACTGTGTGTAAGCAGTCTACTTCCACGCATTAATATTCATTGAAAACACTTGCTGTGTTTTGCTTACTACAGAACTGAAACTACTACATAATGAAACTTCAACAGCAGGCGAAAAAGCAAACAACTCGCTCCTTCCCCAACCAAACAAAAAATCCCTCAGGGACAGTCAGGGAATAGGAAAAGAGCTTTCTTCCATTGTAATGTAGAAGATGCATTTAGAGTTAATCACAGACCATACATTACCTCCCCTCCTCTACCTTTTCATTAAGCAGCTGTCTTCATCTGGTGCATTCTGCTGGTAGTTATGATAAGGATGAATAATTCCCATAACTCTCTTCCTCCCCAGATTAAATAATTTACAAGTTTGAAAAACAGCCTCCAGTTTGCTGTGCATTCCTCAACAGACAGGACAGGAATTCTTTCAGTACTTCTTACAGAAGACTGGCATTACCTATTCAAGGAGTGGAAGGAGCACATCGAGCACTCCTCGCCCCTGGACAGCACTGCGGGCAGCTGCCTATCGCTCCCCTGGGCACCTGGCAGTCACTGGGATGTACATGCCCAAAATGTAGATTAGCCACTGCTGCTCACCTACAACAGGCAGTGACCTACTGCTGGAAATAAGAAAATTGTAAAACCAGGAGCTACTGTAACAAAGACTTAAACTGTTTGCTGTAACAAAGACTTAAACTGTTTGCAGGTTAACTGTTAAACTGGAAACAGGTTAAACTGTTCCCAGTATAAGCCCTGATGACAACTACCTGCTGCCCGAGCTAATTCAAATACACCTCATCAAAGGAACGCTTCACACACCGATGACCGCCACCAAGAAATGACCTACAGCACCCTAACCCTTCCTCTGGATTTCCCATCCCCTTCAGCAGGGACAGGCGAGCTCAACACGAAACACCAACCAGAAAATTAATAGTGAGTGAACACGAACTCACAAACTGGAAGCAGCTCCTGACGCTCGGCTCGATGTTGCTGCCGCCGAAGGAGGCCACTTCCCCCAGCTGCCGCGGGATCTGGATGGAGTCGTGCAGGAGCAGCCCCAGCCGGCGCTGGTCACAGAAGCCAGTGGAGCTCGCCACTTGCTTGAACAGGTCTGGAGGAGGGACAAGGACACCAGAGGTGAAGCATCGCTAGCGGTGCTTGCCAAGCAGTGCACAAGCTTGCGCCTTTCCCAAGGCTCACAGGTGGGTCAGCAGCCTTGGTGGACAGGAACATCAACACATCCTCTCTCTACAAAAACACTGTTTTTGCCTATGAAAAACTAGCACTCTAGTGATAATTTTTAATAGCATTATTGGTCTGTACCTGGGAAGAAAGGCCATTGTCACACAGCATCTGTGACATTAATAATAGAAGCTGTGACTCTGTAACACAACTAAGCAAACAAAAATCTTTGAGATGCAATGTAGATGTTTTAAAAATATTTTTTAACAGCAAAATAATTTCATACAACATAAAGCACCTTTTCGTGTCTTAGCAATCAACATAAAACTCAGAGAATGCATTTCTCTTTCAGATGAGTTGAAATTATAAACAAGAGCTCCCTAACTGTGATATATCATCATCTTTTAATTCAAGAATAAAAGAAAAAGAATACAGTACAACAGAACCTGCCATCCACTAGGAATATTAATATCATATTAACTGTTCACTTCTGAAGTGAAATGGCACTTGAAGCCATGTTCTGTTACTGCATCATTCTTGAAAAGAATCCTTACAGGACAGAATTATTATCCTATCATAAACTCAATTTGATTTGTTGGAAATTAGTTGTACTATGTGTACATTGAGGAGGTTATGGAATTTATAATAACAAGAAAAAACAGGTTAGCATTAACTTAAGTATTTATTTGGTAACATCTCCACTGGCAATCTATTACCTGAATAAATTCTCCTTATTTTTCCAACAGTTAAAAAAAAAAAAAAAAAAGGGGAGCAAAAAAAGACTAGAATAAAATAACACTTTTTTTGGAGCTACCTTAATACTTCACCCAGCACCAGGGATGCAATTATAAAAGTGCCTCAGCACTGCTCAAGATAACTTTCCTAGCACTGCTTTGACACTTGTTTTCTTCCAAAGGAATAAAGGAACTGATAGAGAAAGGATTATTTTTTAATTACATGAATTTCACTCTTGCAAAGTCTAGTTTTATAATAAAAAATTTTGGGATGAATCCTTCCATCACTTCTGCAAGTCAGAACACTTGTGCTTTAGCACAACCAACTCTGCTCTGCTGCACAAATGAGAGAGAAAATTTTAAGGGCTGCAACTCATTGCAGTATCAAGAGCAACTGCACTACAACCTCAGTGTGAACGGCAAAGCCAGACGACAGCCTGACAGACACAATTCCTTCCTCTCCCACAACTATTCAGCTTTCACTTTCCCCCATCATTAGATGTAACCTTGAAAAGGTTACAGGACACATAACAAATTATACATTACCATGCATCCACACTGCAGGAGAAAATATGGGTAAATGCTTTTCTTTGTAACTTTCATTATCCTCAATGAAACATAATTTTGAAAAATACCTGTACTGAGTAATTTTCTTAAAACATTTTCTGAATACTTTTTCACAACACCCACATGGAACATTTAGAAATCTAGACTGACACTCATTGTGATTGCCCTAAAATCTCATCCAATTAAACGTAGTCATGCACAGGCTCTGTTGTTGGTACTGTCTCTTTTCTCTTTAGAGTTCTTAAGCTTTCATTAGCAGAGAATAAAAGATAACAACTGATGAAGAACCACTATGGTATTGGGTCAAATCCTAAAGGTTGGATTTTTAGTGGTAATTTTAAATGGGTGAAAGAGCAATACTAGTTAATTTAACAGGAAAGTTGCTCCTGAGAATTACATTTATCAGTTTTTTTTCTGGATCCTAGTCTCATTAATGAACTTATTCATTAGTCAGGTAAAACTA
The DNA here is from genome assembly GCA_013399695.1 of Formicarius rufipectus. Taxonomy (NCBI): domain Eukaryota; kingdom Metazoa; phylum Chordata; class Aves; order Passeriformes; family Formicariidae; genus Formicarius; species Formicarius rufipectus. Next base: position 748,711 of record VXAU01002756.1, read on the forward strand.
AGACTTCCAGTAGAATTTTTTCAAGTATTTTGTGTATTAAAATATGCAAAATTTGCACACCTCTAATATTTATTTAATGGTAGAAACTATATTTAATCGCCATGTGCATAATAGTACTCTGATCACACTGTGGAAAAAAATAAAAAAAATAATTAATGTATTTGAAAAGAGTATAATGCAAGTGTTCTGTAGACACGCGTTTTTGTGTATGAAGGTGAGCCAAATCAGTGGTCTCCAAAGAGGGGTTCTTGTGCCCCAGGGAGTGTCCAAAACAATCCCTTAGACTGCAGTAAGGAAATACTTTTTGGGACTCTCAAGAGATTAAATTAACTTTTTTTTCAAAATAGTTTTTATTTGATCTTTCTCAAATCCTTTCTAACATTCTATTTTTTGTATGCTTTATAATGTAGACAATATATTAATACAGTTGTGCATGTATATAATTTATAAATAGATATACATCTACCAGAAGTGCATGCTCAAAAATTTTTTACTGGAAGGGTGTGATCAAAAATGTGTGGGGATCACTGTGCTAACTACCTAAAACCACACAGATTACATAACTTTAGAGTAAAAGGTGGAACAAATTAGTACATTTTGCCTCTAAAATATCTAAAACAATGACTCTCTATGCTATTCAAATGTTTATGCAATAAATAAATAAATAGGAGGAATAAAACAAGAAAAGAAACATAAGGCAAAACCAAAACAATGCCACTGACTTACATCTGTATTTGTCCTCGAGGTGTGCTTTACAAAGGGATACGACACCGGTTTTGAAGGATAAGACACGGATCCTTCCTGTGCGACCCCTAATGGAAAAGAAACATTGGCTGAGAATATGGACCATTCATATCAGAATTTTTTCACTGTAACCAAGTTCACTGCAGCACTGCCTTCCTAAATCAAGTCCCACAGAGAACCACGTTGCACAGCACAAGCTGGGCAGTTATTAGGTAAGCTAGAAATGAAATATAAAATATGGCTGTGGCTTCACAGGCATAGCTGAACTGGATTGCACTGTTGTGCCACTTCTACCAGAAACGGTCTTGGTCAGAAATAATTGCTCATCTCCTTTGTTCTGACAAAAGTGAGTAAAGAGCCTTTACCCTATGCTTATTTGAACAGGCTTCTCTATGAACTGCTGCTGAGCAGGGCTCAGAGAAGATGAGGCCCCTGACAGAACAGCAAACCAGCCCTTTTTTTTAAAGAAAATACAATTTCACTTCCACTAGTATGTGATGTAGCAGTCGTTTTTAGGAAGTCTTTGCTTACTGCCTGTCAGCCCTGCCCTGACTTGTCTGAAAAGGCAACAGGGAGCCAAGCACGAAAAAGCAACCTCTGCCAGCAGTGTGCAGTGACAGAGACACTTGTAAGTTATTCAGGTGAACGATGAGGCTTGCCTAGAAACCATGGCAAGGAAGTGCAGTTTCGGCATTAACACCACGGTGTGGTTTCTGAGCTCCTCCTCGCAGTGCTCAAACTGTCCTGTGCAGTGCCATGGGCTGGAACATTCCAGTTAGTCCCCCCTGTTGCCTCTGGTCAGCATCCCCTCACACTCACTCCTGCCTCATAAGGTGCCAACACTACTGTTTTTGCTTTTTAATGTGACTGTGAGAACAACATCCTCCTCTGAGCTGCAGGCGACACAATGACAAACCTTCACATCTTCTCTCAGTCATCTGATTTAACTCAATTTACTTCCAGCTGCTGGCTTCCCCTCCCAGATTTTTATTTCTGATGGCATTTCAAATTTGTAACATCTACTGCAAACAAAGGTAGAACACAAATACAAAAATAGGAACCTAATGCCTAAACCCAACATTTTTGAAGCAGAGCCTTATCAACAGCTGTGAAGCACCACCAGTTGGACCACCACTAGGAATAAATCATGTAGAGTCATGCTGTGGTCATGCACCAGGCTACACCATTCCATAAAGACACAAGTTGTCTTTTTAATCCTATAAAAGTGTTGTGGAGCCAGTGGTGCTCGTTTACCCACACATCTCCCCAGAAAACCCCATAAAAAGCTCAGACACAAACTGGTGGACAAAGCCACATTCAGAATTTGCAACCTTTTACTAAAGAACCTTGTGCTTTCCATCATGAATAAGCATTTGTTGTTTACCTATGCTTTCCACACTCCACTCCTCTTACTCTTCTCCCTCAAATCTTTTCGAAATTAATTATCATCTGTGCCCTGAGAAACTCCTCCTGACGAATACCAGGCTCATGCAAATTATACAAAAGAAGAATGTAGAATGATGATTTCTCTGCAAGGCATATTAAATTGAAACTTGTATGAATCATGAGTTGTTCAGTTCACTCTCCTCTCCTCCCAAGTCAAACCAGTAATTTAGTATGCTACTGCAAATGAGCATGAGTGACTGATCAATTAAAACAAATCTGAAACGTGCTGGATTTGCAGAGCTCTGCCCATAATTAGATCAGTCATTGACTGTGAATTTGATTAATATCTTTACAAATGACAGTTTTCAATTTAAGAAAAATAAAGATTCAGTACATTTAATTAAATGTCTCCGGAACTGCCATGCACTTCAGTTGATCTCTGCCTATTAAGTTTACAATGGAAACTAAACACGGGTAACCCCAAGGTCACCTCTCTTACCAGTGCAATTCAAACTCGAATTTTGGTAAAAGAGCTACAAGCTTTTCCCATGCATAAAACACCTCTTGTGTTTCACTGTGCCCTGCAATATGCAGCTCCCTAGCACAGCCAGGGAGTTGCCTGGAGGCAGACAATTATAATTCCTAATGTTGTGCTTGCAGTACAGTGCATGAAGAAAACTAGACTGGACATGGCAAATCTAAACTGGATGGTTCAGCTTAGGAGCAGCCCGTGGAATGACCTTTAGTTCCTGCTCTGCTTCTAAGGTGGCTGACACAGATTAACATCACTTACACATCTTTTTTGTTTTTCACTAACTGGGCGTCTTCATTTGTATATATTTTACAGTTGATGATAACTCAGAAGTGGATCAGAGTTCTGTGAAAGCCAAAGCAGATTAAAGAAATAAAACCTGACTAGTAAATGAATATAGCCCCATTCTGCACCAGGACACTATAAGAAATATAATGCAATCTGGGTAATCCACTTCACAGGATGCTGCAGCTGCTGCAGAGGATGCCACAAACAACTGGCTTATCGGAGGTGATCCTGCAGGAAAACAGGATCTGCACAAATCTGCTTTATTTTGTTTTTGCAGGTAATCACTGAAGTTCCAGTGCTGTGATAAAGGGTGAACGGAAGAACAATGTTATGCCACTTCAATATTGTTCAGACTGTCAATGGAAATACAGTAATTGTCTCATGTCCTTCCATTTCTATAGTGTTTATTCTGCAACAGTAATGGGCATGTCTGGCTGAAAGGGTCTGATAAAAATCTTAAAAATGCAAGTAATAGACTTCCAATGACATTTTTTTCACTAAATTCACTGAAAACAATTACAATGGCTTATCCTAAAATTAGCTTACAGATGTGTTGGAGTTCATCTAAGCACAATGAGCAACACCATTAGCCCACTGAATAGAAAAACCCATAAATTTTTTTCAGGTAAATTTAGCCCATTGTATCTGTATTTATAGGTAGGCATTTTAAAATTAAATTGTGAATTAAATATTTCTCAAATGTCCTAACTGCTAAGAGTTTTGAGCACATTAGATAAGAGACAAGCCTCTTCCATCTCTGAACAAGAATGACAGATTGAAAGCTATAGAAAATTGATATATTTGAAAAAGTTTTAACATGTAAAGACACATGCATGAGTTTATGAGATGGTGTTCATTCTGTCACTTCTTGATAATTCTCTTGAACTTCTTTATCTAAATAAATTAAAGAGCCACAGAAAGCCATGACCTACTGCAGACATGAAGTAACAGAATTGGTCTGAACACAGAAACTGGCCTCAACACACAATTCTGCTTATAAAGTCCTGTTTCCCAGCTCTCTCATTGCTCAGCTTAATAAATCCAGGACTGCAAGTCTAACCAAGGGCTGTATTGATTCAGCTAAACGCAGCCATTAAACCATTAAGTTTATTAAAACTTTTCACTTCAACCACCCTTTTTTTCAGCTCCAAGCTGAACGAGGCAAAGGAGCTTGTTATCCCTTCCCCTCTCCTGCTGCTGGGAAAGCCCCTGAGCCCTCCACATCCAGAGCACCCAGACATACGTGTCGTAGACATTCAGCAGCCAGTTGAGGCACATGTCCACGCAAAGAGGAACGTTGACCAGGTTATTGTGCTCTTGTTCCAGCCGATCGTAAATGGTGGTCAAGCAGTTAATGATCTGCAGGATATCCATCGGCTGGTCATTTTGTTTGAGGTTGTGCTGGTCCAAGGCATCACATGCAGCAGACAGACTCAGGAGATCCACTGTTAGAAGAGAAAAATAAATCACAGTGAAGACTGAAGAGAAACGGTGGTTGCATTAGCCACATCTAAAATGTAGATCGAACACTTTACTTGGCTTACGTGCCAGGCCAAAGGACATTTTATGTCCTGTGAAAGTCACAAACAAGATTAGTTTCAAGACTCCTATAAATGCACTGTTTGTTCAGCTCTGGCCTTAGAGACTACTGTGTATCTGTTTCATTTTCAGCTGCAAAGTACCTATTATAACCTTGGATCCTATGGAAACATTACATATAAAATTACTATATAAGAAAAATTATATATTTCATGTTTTATGTTCCTACAGATAGACAGGTTTGATTACTGCATTCATTAAGTGTGCTCTCAACATTGTACAGGTAATCAGCTTTCCTGAGATGTGCTGTCCATTTCTTACAAAACTCCAGGGATCTTAACCAAACCAAACCCCACAAGGAATACGCAAACAAATCACAACTGAGCTGTGATTAACCTCTCTGTTACTTTTCCTCAGGTGAAAATGGGAAAAAGAAGGTTCCAGAAACACTAAGTGGCCTGTTTCAAAATGTATTAATTAAATTTATCCATTTTTAATTCTGAAGAGCATTTACAGTTATAAATATCTCTTTGACATTGTAGAGTAAGACACATTTAAATATATTAGTCAAGGTTTTTTTTGTCATAGACATTTAAAAATTATTTTTTTCCAATTTAAGTCAGTTGCATTTTGAAATGAGGATGTCTAAGGCAAAACAGAACTTCCCTTTCTCAGCTCTTCACCTCTGCATGCTAATATCACCAGCAGCACCACACTTGGGGGGACAAACAATTATGGGATGCAGGTCTTCAAAGTAAAACAGGAAGAACAACAAAGGAAAGCATAAGAATGAGATGCTTGATGCAGATCTTCCTGGTGCCCCATGAAATCCCTTTGTAACTCCTCACAGTGAACTCCCAGGGTGTGAGCGATGGGGATGTTAAAGCCCAGATGTTGCTAATCCTGCTCGTACCACAAGCAGTCACAAAGTGCAACACAATTCAATATGACCCAAGGGAGCAGCATCTGGTCCAAAATGAACTGCCCAAAATCATCCAGGACATTTTTCACAAAACTGGAAAATAAACTGCAAGACAGTGTTTCTCTCACTGGAGTAAAAATGTGCTTTCTTGAATTCTGGTAAGCAACATCTCTCTCCCAGCATCAAAAAACCTCCATAACATGCAGAGGCTAAATGCAGAACACCATAAAGGAATTTTTTTAGAACTTGATCCTGCTTAAGGGCATATTTGCCAAATTCACACTTGAGTATCCCATTTTACCAAGGATGAAACTGCCCCTTTGATGTCCTGGTGGGAGATGAGAAATACTTTAGCTGCCCACAAGGCTGCTTGCTAATGCTGCTTGGACAGTACGCTGGGATTTCATAATTGCCAAAAGAATTTCAGAAGTACACATTTCATTGGAAATCAATAGGGACTTACTTCTGCTACTAAATCCCTTAAGCACTTCTGAAAATTTCATCCTCTGGGGCCTGACATATCTAGTGCTAGAGTGAATAAGGAAAGTTTGGAATGCTATCCCTATTATTAAACCAAGAACTTTGAATCTATGATTTTGTGGAGGAGTTTACTGGAGTTTTAGCTTTTTTCACATTAGCATATAGATATTTATTAAAATAAAGTATTTTGGAATATTATGTTTAACCTAGTACCATACAGGCTACTTGAAGGTCACTGTTATATCCTGCAAAAGCATCAGTCCCATTCCTGAGAGTCTCAGGAACATGCTTTTCTTCTAAGAATTTATTAGTCAAATTGAAAATAGAGCACAGCCCTCTCAACACCTCTAACTCTGAGCTTTAGGTTGAACTCTAAGCTCCTTTGAGACTACGAATCAATGGTAATTAAATGAACCCCTCAGGCACTTGAGTGACAGCTTAATTATATATGCAGCTACTGCTAAACACGGGTCATTCCACTTTGTGGAAGCTTTTCCCACTAATAAGCAGCATATTCTGAAAACCCTTTCAGCCCTCTCTTCATCAACCTCCTGTCCTACCCTGAAGTTAATAACACATGATCATCCTCTAACAAGTAAAAAGTGCTTCCCACCACACTCCGCTTTAGGGAACCTCTTTTTATGGGAAAAAAATCAGGCTCTGGCTTCTGCCACATTAAGCTCCTCCCGCATCTTTCCCACCAAGACTTTAGGAATGTGGAACTGGTCCTTTCCCAGAAGATGGAACGATGTATTTCTTTCCTGAAAGCAAATATGAAGGGCTCAGACAACCAACTTTCAGAACCTCCACGGTCAGATAGGCATTGAAGAGCAGAATATTTGGTGCCATTCAGGGATTTGAAAAGACTTAATTGAAATAAACCATACCACTTAATGCTTTGCACTTTTTGTGGGTTCTCTGCCAGTCTTTTACTCTTTTCTATTTTAAATCCCCAAACTGACTCCAAAATTTGTTTGAGCAGTGGCTTTTAGCTTATTTCGAAGTCTAAGTCCTTTATATAAATATTCCCTTGGCCTCTAATGCAATATAGATGATGTTAAGATGTTTCTAAGTAGACACCAACCTATGGCCAGATTGCATGAAAAGTCTAAAAGACAAGCTGGAATAAGTAAGCAGCTGAAGGACAGGACAATTAACAGGCAGAAGAAAGTACACTGTGCAGGGCACAAGCTGAACTTAGAGAAAACTCAACATATGGCTGATGGAAAAAGTATTAATGATTTCCTAGAACACAAGATCATCTCCTCTGTAACCTACTGCTGTTGGCTGATGCATTAAAAAATGTATCTAATTTAGCCTACATAAAATTAAAGGAAAAAAGACCCTTAACAGAAGTACTCAAATATTTTCTTTTGCTGCATCTCCAAGAAGAGTTTGTGAATACATCTCATTTTACTGACATTACAATATTCTGATGTGGTTTGCACTTGAAGAACAGATCTTTAAAAGTAGCAAAACAAGAAAGTCATCATGCTTTGATGTGCTTATCAAAGGAAAACATTCATTTAAAAAAACCTGGTGCAATAGTTATACCTGGCACTCTCACAATAACTTCTAAGACTGGGATGATAAGAGTCACACACTAGATACTTCTAAGGTAACACAAGCATTTATTTGTTAAGGATTGCTATTTTTCATATTATTCTTTAGTTGTAATATCCTAGTGTCTTAATGTCCACTGGGCTGATATATGAACTGAAAAGAACTGAAGACTAAGTATAGTTCTTTTTAAAAAATGTTTCTATTCTTGCCACTGAGAAAATAGGCTGTACCTCTATTTCTGCAGGCCTTCTATTGTGCACATATTTTTGGAGTGCTGCTCAACAGACAAAACTGCTCTGCTTTCTATGAAGTTTGCAGAAAAGAATATATAAAATCCTGCAATTTTAAAACTGAAATGAAAGGAGCTGAAAGCAGCACGTACTACAAGTGGGATTCTGGCTTTGCGCAGGAGCCCTGAAATCCAGCACTGTGCTCTAATTCTACTAGTGCCAAAATACAGGGAAAGAATTTTGTAATGAGTTGAGCTTTTTTTTTTTAAAAAAAACACCTAATTAAACTGAGTTCATGAGCAACACTGAAATGATAGAATACACAAATACAATGATGGTGTCTCCAGGCAAAAATATTTGTAAGAACAAAGACTGCTAACCAAATTCCTTAAATACTTTTCCTTAGATACAAGTACAAAGAATGTGCTAGAGTAACCAGTGTTAGCGCCACTGCATGACTCTGAAAGCATCAATTCTCTGAAAATTTACCTAAATGTAACCTCAAGAGATGAACTGACTTCAGTGCATAATTACAAGTCCACACTGCAAAGCTGCAGCAGGTTGACTGACTCTGGCTGGGTCCCAGATACCCACCAAGGCCACTCTGTTACTCCCTACCTCAGCTGGACAGGGGAGGGAAAATACATCCAGAGACTTGTGGGTCGAAGTAAAGACAGAGAGAGATCACTCAGCAATTACCATAGGGGCAAAACAGACCTGTCTTGAGGGAGTTAACTGAATTTATTACCAATCAAATCAGAGTAGGATAACGAGGGATAAATCTTACATCTTAAAACACATCCCCCAACCCCTCCCTTCTTTCCAGGGTCAACTTCACTGCCAAATTCTCTACCTCCTCCCCTGCAGCAGAACAGGGGGGCAGGGAATGGGGGCTGCAGTCAGTTCATCACTTGTTTCTGCCATTGCTTCCTCCTCATGGGGAGGATTCCTCACACCCTCCCCTGCTCTAGCATGGAGTCCCTCCCACAGGAGACAGTCCTCCACAAACTGCTCCAACTTGAGCCCTTCCCACAGGCTGCAGTTCTTCACCAGCTGCTCCAGCACGGGGCTCTCCCACAGGATGCAGTCCCTCGGGAAGAAATTGATCCAGCGTGGGTCACCTCCATGGGGTCATAAGTGCTGCCAGACAACCTGCTCCATTGTGGGCTCCTCTGTACAGGTCCACAGGTCCTGCCATGAGCCTGCTCCAGCATGGCATTCCCACTCAGGCACCCACCTGCTCTGGCATGGGTCCTCCATAGGCTGCAGGTGGATATTTCCTCCACTGTGGACCTGGGGCTGCAGGGCCACAGCTGCCTCACCACGGTCTTCATCACGGCATGAAGGGCATTCTCAGCTCCACCTCCTCCTCCCACTCCTTCTGCACTGACCTTGGGGTCTGCAGGGCTTTTGCTTTCACAGACCCTCCCTCCTCTTTCCCAGCTGCTGTTGCACAGCAGCTTTCTCCCCCACCTTTCTCAGCTACATTATCCCAGAGGTGCTACCACCGTCACTTATGGGCTCGGCCTTGGCCAGCCCCAGGTCCATCTTGTAGTCACCAGGCATTGGCTCTGTCAAACACAGAGTAAGTTTCTGGCAGCTTCTTACAGAAATCACCCCTCTAGACCCCTGCTACCAAAACCTAGCCATTCAAATCCAATACAAAAGTCCAACATGACAAGGTGACCCACCTAGTTGACTGAGGGGAAGACAGTGGATATAATATTTTAGGATTTTGGTGAAACTTTTGATACAGCCTCTCAAAATATCCAGCGCACAGCTGGATAAACGTATCATGGGATGGATGAGCAATTGGCTCACAGGTGGAGCACACAGGGTAACAGTGAATGGGGTGACATCAGATTGGTGACCTGTCACTAGTGGGGTTCCATTCTAGGGCCAGTGCTCTTCCCTAACTTCACAAACACCTTTGACACCAGACTTGAAGATATACTAAGCTTGTTGACTCCCTGGAAAGCAGGGAGGGCCTGCAGAGAGCCTTCAACAAATCAGAGGGCTGGGGGCCATACCAACTGCATGCTGTTTAAGATGAGCAAGGGTCAAATTCTGCACCTGGGATGGGGCACCTCTGGATGTACAGAGTGGAGAATGAGATGCTCGAAAGCAGTGCTGTGGAAAGGGACCTCGGGGTACTGGCTGACAGCAAGCTGAATCTGAGACAGCAGTGCCCTGGCAGCCAGGAGGGCCAACCCTGTCCTGGGGGACATCAGGCAAAGCATCGCCAGCCAGGAGAGGGAGGGGACTGTGCCCCTCTGCTCTGCACTGGGGCAGCCTCACCTCGAATACTGTGTGCTGTTTTGGGCACCACAATATAGGAAAGATATTAAGCTGTTAGAGAGTGTTCAGAGGATGGCCACGAGGATGGTGAAAGGCCTTGAGTGGAAGCTGTGTGAGGAGCACTTGGTGTGTTCAGCCTGGAGGAGAGGAGACTGAGGGGAGACCTCACTGCAGTCATCAATACGCTCACAAGGGAAGCAGAGGACAGGTACCAAGCTCTTCACTCTTGTGATCAGTGACAGGGAATATGAACTTCTGTCAGGGGAGGTTTTGGTTTTAAACTTGGAGTGTGGTTGGGCAATGAACAGACTCCCCATGGAAGTGGTCACAGCACCAGGTCTGACAGAGTTCAAGAAGTATTTAGTCAATGCTCTCAAGGACATGGTGTGATTCTTAGCGCTGCCCTGTGCAGGGTCAGGAGCCAGACTGTGATGATCCTTATGGGTCCCTTCCAGCTCAGGATATTCTATGATTCTAATACCGATAAAAAAGGATGCAAAGTTTTGCACTTCCAGTCATGAAAACCTGTAACAAGTTACACTTGTGTGCTGCCAGCTACAGAAACTTTTAATTCCAACAATTCTAGTTCACTACTTCAGTGCTGCACTGATTATGAATATTTTTCACACATGTCACTCCAGTTTCTTTATATCACATTTCCACAGTGAGTATGGCAGAAGTGACATACCATGGAAAGATGTTTATATTTCTGATCATCGTAATTTCTGCTTTGTGAGTGCATTCATGTTGGAATCTTTCATTACGTTACAGGAATTCTCACCTTCTGTTTATTTTTTCCTACTTTTTTACACATTCAGAAATTAAGTCTGTTCTTTAGTGGAATTCACCCATGCTTATAAGCCTGAAAGTAAACATACTCAAAAATACCGAGGTTTGACACAATTCCAAAAAGCATGTGAGCACAAATCCAAACTTGAGATAAATCAACAGTTGAGACATTTGCAACTGTGTCAGAAATTTAACCCTGTAATTAAATGCCAGACAGTGAATTCTAAAATATTTTAATAATCCTTCCAATTCGACTGCCTAATAAACTGCTTGTTTTGGCAACTGGCTTATCAAGAAAACTCTGAGCAAATTATTTAGCTATCAGGTTACAATAAGCTGAAAAGGAAATGTAACTCCAGTGACAAGTAGAATACCATACAGCAGTTGAGAGAATTAAAATGTTAGAACATGCACACCACTAATGTAGAACTGATGAGAGACTTCTCAGCACAAAGGAAAGTTGGGGTAAAATGAAGCCAAATGTTTATTGTGATGATCTCATTTAAAGGCAATAACACCTCAGGGCTCAAGATTCAACTTAGCAAACTATTAGCAGCTCCAGCTCTGGAGTGATTATTTCACCCCAGCTCTCACTGTTCCCAACACACTGCAATGGTGTTCCTTTCGGCTGTAAAGCTGTGGCTGACACAGGACATGGCTCCAGTACAGAGCACATTGAAAATGCCCAGGTAAAGAGTGCAAAGACAAGCAACACGTAGGGGGTGCTAAGTTTTGTTTCTGATCTGCTGCTGTGTTAGGAAGGACAGAACTGCAGAGCTCCAGCATTTTGGTTTTGCAGGGACCATGCAAACCGGAGGCAGCAGAAGACCCTTCAGGAGAGAGGTTTCCATGCAGCAGGCAGGGCAGGCATGTGTGGGAGTGATTTTCTGCTTCTGAAAGCTGTGAATACACTTGTGCATTGGTCAGGAAGCCCTCCTGGCAGCAGGTGAGGCACAGATACTTACAGCAGAGGGCTTTCTGCAGCCTGCGGAGCTTCATGGCAGTCCTGTACGCCGAGAACCTGACGTTGTTCAGGTCAGCTGTAGGGGGGCAATATTAAGATAAAAGATCAGCTTTACAATTTAGTAATAACCAGATTCACAAAGACATTGCTAAGTTGAACTAGAAGACTATACTAATTGGTGGAAAGAGCAGAGGGGGGAAAAAAAAAAAGAAAGAGTATTGTTAGAAACTCCACTGAGCTAAAAGCCCTCAAATCTTGACAATCAACTATCCTAAAACAAAATACTAAGTCCTAAAGTGCTACTTCCTTTCGTTCAAAGGCAGTGAATTTAAGAGCACTTGAAAGAGCAACATAAGTGACTGCAGCAGTGTGTCTGAAAACACCACAGAGCCTTTCACACCAAAGGCACTGTGAGGCAGATAAGACCCTGGAACTCCTCCTTGTCTGTCCAGTGCACCAGCCAGACTGAGTGCAGGCAGCTCTGAGAGAAGAGCTCTGCTCAGGGAAAAAATAGGTGACTCTCAGCTACTGCAAAAATTTAAAAAAAAATAATAAAAAAGGAGAAACCAAAAAAGCCACTCTCACAAAAAAATTCCAATTAAACTTTGGTGCTTTCCACCCACGCAGGCCTCAGCCATGCCCTGAGATGCAGAGCCTTCCTGGAGAGAAGCCAACCCACCCAAACAAGTGAGTTCCCAGTTCTATCTGCAAAGTGGCAGGGAGCTGGTGGGCTGGGGCAGCATCCCAGGGAATGGCACCCTCATAGGAACACACTGTCTGGCATGACTTTTGCTAGAGCTGTCCTCATACAATTAACAAAATAAGGAGGACATCAGCACAAGCCCTCTCTGGACAGTCTAACCATGCCTTGCAAAACCTCCTGGGGCACTGCAGGGACAAAGACCCACCAATCCACAGCAGAGAAGGTTTTCCAAGGGCCACTGCCAGTGGCTGCACCAGGAAACCAGGAGTGGCAGGGACATTCTCATGTGCTACAGCACTGCCAACCCCACTGCTTGAAAATCAGTCAGCTGCTGGCATTCTCCTGGCCCTGTCACCTATCCAACAAATTCCCAGGCACAGACACTGCTAGGGATCATTCCCAAGAGACTGCCTGGCACCTTGTAATTGAAGGGCTTTCTAGCACAGAAATGGACTGTTTGTGCCAGCCAGTTCCAGCACCAGACAACACTAAAAGTACATTTAATTTACTGATGAAACCCATGGAGCCCAAGGAATTAATGATGGGAAAGTGTTTAGAAGATGTTAACTACTATGTAAATATAAAAAGAACATTAGGGAAAAAAAAGTAGTGGCTCAAAATACAGGTCCATTTAGCTCAATAAGCTGGCTCTAAGGCTGGCAGACTCTTGGAGAAAGAATCTGATGAAAACCAGGGAAACACAACACAGTTCCTTGTTGGCACACGAGCTGAGGTGCTATAAAGCTGTTTGAAATGTGGTAGCTGGGGTATAACTGTCCCAACATCATCTATAATGCTGTACAGGTATAGGTAGCAGAGGGAATATAGTCTCAATTATATTCATTTTAATTAAGCTGTTCTGAATGAGCAGTATGAGGTATTCAGTAGATTTGTAAACCTTAATAAAAGCTGTGGAATGTTTCTGAAACATGTCTTAGAGCAGAAAAGAAAGTTTCAGCTTTGTATATAAATTCTTTTTCTTTGCACAGCTTCATACACCTTTTTAACGGGGAGCTCTCCTGCACATTGCTCCTGTCAGCTCTCACAATCACCCTAGCAGGTCCTTTATGTTGTGTAGAATACAATGAGTTTAAATAAAGGCACTTAATTTGTTTTAAAGAGAAATTAATAAAGCAGTCTCTCACAAACACCAAGACTTCAGTTACATTTTGTATCCTTGTTGTAAATATGCACTTGTATTCTGGAAAACATTATGGCTAGCATTTGACAGAAGTGAAGAAGCTTTGTCTAAATTTTCCCGGAGTATTCTGACAAAAGCTTATCTACTTATTATTTATATTTTCAGAAATGTGAGTAAATAGACATGCATATTTCAGGCCTCAATCAGAGCAGAAATTACAATCCAGGAAGACATTTAATCCTGAAAGTGCTACAGTTTACATCTATTTTCCTATGTATGTAATAAACACTGAATTTATTATCAACCTTAACGACAGAGCTGCCAAGAAGCATCTGCTCTAAACGACGAAGCAGCGATGTCAGGAGCTCCTTTCAGAGACCTCACGTCAGGCTTTGGGTAAGCGGCAGCACTGCTGATGTTCTGGCTCTGCGTGCCAAGACCAAGCGCAGCCCTCGCACATCTCCACTCTCCCCAACCTTCGCTGCTGTTACCAGGATTAGCCCGTGCCCAGTCACTGTCCCTGTGTCATCTGCTCACCTCTGTCTTCCTTATGCCAGGTGCTCTCTTACCAGGTGCTGACAGTCATTTAAGGTCCCTGGATCTTAATGATTTGGCTCATCCCCTCCTTATGCCTCCTTATGCCTGCTGGTCCTGTCTTTCCTTCCCTGGAATTACTGTTGGACCAAACGTGTTGCTCTCTGTAGCAACAAAAGGAACCCAGGCACTTCTTAAGTGGGTTGAAAACATTTCCCTTGATGGATGTGACCCCATTTAAATGAACCACAGGACATAAGACTGTCAGGGAATGGGACCTGGACACCAGGCTGGGGAATGCTGGATGTAGTTCCACCCCTAATGGTGAGGGAGGGAACTCTGACTCAGGAAGCACAAGGCACTGCCTGGTCACAAACCAGATGCTCCAGCTGGGAACAGGCAGAGAAGAGAGGGAGAAGCTCAAGCAGCAGCAACCTTCCAAAGGTCTATGGAAACATCAGAAGTTCCTCCTTCCCTGTGTTCTTGTTTCTTTTTTCCCTTCCTGGATCTTAAGGGAAAAGAACAGGTGCTTTCTCCACTCACAGTCAACTAAAAGAGTCAGCACCCACTAAGCTTTGATTCCAAAGCTTTTATCATCTTGGAGCAGGTTGGATTGCTCAGTGTACCACACAAGTTCTCCTCCAGCCCTTTCCTCCCACTCCTACAAAGTATGCACCACCTCGTCATCTGGACTGGGTGGTCAGAGGGCTGAAAAAACCCTTGGAGTGCCATGAAACTTTCAAAAGTTAACAATGTTCCCTCTCCTCTTTGCTCTGAAGGTTGCTTTCAAGCTTTGAACAAAAAAAGGTAATTGCTCAAGAGCACGATCTGTTTATGTTCTGACACAACTATGCACTGAAAGAGCTCACCTGACCCTGGGAAGGAACAGTCAGAGGAAAGTATTGCGAGGGAGTGTGTGGTAATGTATTTACATGCCATAGCAAAGAGAAATTGTGATTTTCCCATCACTTGGCCATGAATGACCTCTGTTAAAGAGAACATGCATCTTCCTATATTTAATAACATGCTAACACTGAGCAAGAACTAGTGCTTTTATTACAAATGCAACTGTAATGAAGAAGACTTCAGACTGGAGGTAGGAATAACTCAAATCAGAAACATTATGGAAAAATGATCGGATAGTTCAGTTCTAACATTTTCTGCATCATTCTGCATGTTGTGAGAAATCTCAAAACATAAGGGCTATGCTCTATTTCTACAGTATTCTGGAAATACCTACAATCACACATAGCAGATCCTTTTAGTGGCTAATCAGGTAAAAAAGCCACTCATTTGAGAAGTGGTTAGTGATTCAAAGCACCTGCTGGAATGTCCCACTGACTACTTACACAGTATCAACAAATAAGATCTTGTAGCTTGGGTTTTTTAAATCCTCCCATGCTAAATTCCAGATTTTACGTTTGGATATGAGTATTACTTTAAGAGGAAAAACTGACTCTCATATTATTGAGTCTTACGGCACAAAACAAGTTAACTAAAAGCAATAAAATATTAAAAAACAGTAAGTTTTTAAAAATAACCTATTTAACAAGAGGTTTGGCTTCCAGCATGAGGGGATATTTATTTTTGCTTTTAAGGAGTCACATCTATAACCCAGACAACAGGTTGTAAGTACGGTGTTATAACTGAACTGCTTCCTGGGGTGGTTCTTAAACAGACTAACCCTCCTACAGCTGCTGCAGCTGCTGAGAGTGCTGAGTGACTGGGATGTTCCACTTGATAACACACTGTCCTCGATGACACAGTAATCTCCCTGAGTGTTTAAAAGCTCTGGGATGGGCCAAACTACCTCCTGTCAGAGCCTGCTCATATAATTTGTCTCTCTCACAATATAATAGGAGGGATCTCAGAAAATCCTTTCTACCTGAAAATTACCTTCTTTCTTACAGAGGAAGCCTTGTTCATATTATTGAGACTACTATTATAATTGCCTTTTCAATTAATAAGGCAAATATACAGACTTTTCATTCCATTTTATGGACAGCAATATTCTTACAGTCTGGATACCATCTAACTGAAAGGAGCAGCCTACATGCTTCAGGTGATAAGAGTAAAATTTAGCAAGTTAATGACTAAATTCTTTCAAAGAAATTAGATGTCATCAGGTCAAATGCTCATCTTCACTTGATAAGATTCACGGAGATCTGAGGGTTTTTTTTACTCTCATTTGTAAGCAATGAAAATGTGAACCCAAGAGTGGTATACCTCAAAACCTGGAAGTCTCACTCAATCATGGCTTGTAGCATGTTTATAGACCATTCATAAATACACTGCCTGCAGTGGATAAACTATTTTGGGAATTACATGTCACTGTCGTCTCTGACAATGGAGGTTAAACACTGTTTACTGGACAGTCCTGAACAGACCATAATTCCACTACCAGCCATTAAGCTTTCACATTTCATCAGACATTAACAGCACTCTTGACTGTTCAAGAAGCTTCACCTCACATTGTTTCAATATAGCTGAAATTCCCTGACAGGCTTATCTGATAAGAATGCTGGGTTTCTCCCTGCTGCCCAAAACCTGCACCTAAATCTTTCAACAATGCCCTACAGTGACATATATTGCCTCTTTAGGAATTGTAATTTTAAAATGCAAATGAGACAAATGCACAAAGGAAAGAAATTAATCAAGTAACACTGCTTAATATCAGTTGAGTCTCGCCCATTGACTTTTATTATAACAATAATTAATGCTATAATCTACACTGCTTTGACAATAAATAACAGAAAACTGTTATTATACGTACAGCTCAACCACTCTCCATGAAACAACACAGCATGCTGTACTAGACCCGTCCCACTGAGTGAAAAAGCCAATAGTGCCTCTGCAAACTGGCAAATGGGAGGCACCCAGGACACCACAATGCTTTTGACTACATTTGGACCCAGTGGGTGAACACCACAGCATATGCTGGCATCTCTGTAACATTCCAATTGACATGTAATTTCCTCAGCCAGCAAATCCAAAAGTGTTTCATTTTTCAGGGACGCAACGTTAACCTCTGCCACCTAAGTTCTACCTCTCTGCCATGCATTTATTGTCTTAGGTGGATGCTGCATAGGATACAATCACACAGTCAGAAAGGCGACCTACTCCAGCTCTGATTACTATCCAAGGCTGACAGAACCCAACCAATCCTATTTTCTGAAATGAGCTTTAGAAGGACATCAGTGAACAAACAACCTTTAGAGAAAGGCCATATGTATCATCTCACCGGGTTTCAGAAGAAATCAAATGATTGATGTGTGCAATAGGCACGGGTCTCACTAGCACAAACACAGAAAACAATTAGTGGAATTTGAATAAAACCTCATAATAAAGTCAGGGTTTAGAAGTTGCTCATAAAAGCTGTAATGACAGCGAGGAGCAGTTAAGCCTCTTCAGGTAAACGTTTCAGGCAACATTTCAGAAGGACAAATTAAATACACAAACCAAAAAGGATGATGTTTATCCACCTTGGTCACTGGGAGTTAGAAGCTCACACTGCTGCACAAGAGTAACCAGCCACAAAACCAACACAGCAGCTGTTGCCAGAAGCCCCGAGCAGGCTCAGAGGTGCCTCCCAGCCTTCTCCCACCTTGTGTTAAGCAGCTCTGACATTTCTTTCATGCAATCCACCTAATCCACAGAGAACTGGCCCCTCATCCCTCCAAAGCAAATGGAGAGCTGTCACCAGTGCACTGTGGCCTGCCAGAGCGAGGGTGGTTTTCACCCTCGTGTCTTGCCTTGGTGGATTAGGATTGATGAACAGATGCACATGGCAACATCCCTGACTGCACCCTGCCACTGCAATTACTGTCCGTGGTGACACTAATGCACCTGGAGGAGACTTGTACAGACAGGACATGGGAAGGCTGGAGAAGGGGGCCACCAGCAGTATGGCACGGCGTGCCAAGTCCTTCTGCACCATGTTGGGAGTCATTTCCAGCTTGAAGACAAAATACTACTATTCTGAGCTAAGCTGCCTGACATTAAATATCCACTCTCAGAAGATAATCTGAAAAAAAAAAAATCAAGCAACTGCAGAACACTTTGATTCCTGCTCTTCCCATCTCTCCCCTCACCAAAAGGTCCTTGCTTTCCAAGACAGCAAAGTAACACAAATTATCTTTTCAGCGGTGCCCTGGAGTCATCATGAAGATGAGGAAATTTGTAAGGGGGATGTAAAAGAGAGGCATAAAAATGGCAGATTTGCTGCAGAGGAACTGCTTTTGGAAAGAAAAGCAGCTGGAGCAGTTCTCAGCACTTCTGGAAGACTTTCAGAGGGAAGTCAGAAGAAAATGAGAGTGGTTCGTATTGGTGTAAATACGAACTGGGGGATGTCTGTCAGCCTCTGAACCTCTGAGGCTCACCAATTTTTATTACCTTTCCTATTTCAGCATTTTTTTTCCTCTGTGTTCTTGATTCATGATTCCTTCTTATTTAATCGATACCAACATCCACTACTTGTTGCCCCTCTGACTTGACATTAAATAGCAATTAAGTCATTCAATATAGAGAGGTTTTTATGTAAATTTAAGTAGCCGTAATTTTAAATGAAGAGTGAAAATTGTCCAACTTGAGTAAGTAGATGCTTCATTCAAACTGATAAAATGCTATGTTGTTTTAAATAATAAAGAGCAGTCAAGAACAAGCATTTTAATATCTCAAAAGGAAAACCTTCTGTTAAAAAGAATAGCCAGTTGAAAATTCTTGATACACATACTAAATTTCAAATTAAGTATTTCACAGTTATTACGAGTATCTTTTTAACCAGCCATGTTTCAGCAAATGAGCTCAAAAAGAATTTAAGAATACCTCCTTCATGGGCAAATTACTTTACAATTTCTTCCTATGGGCTCTTCCTGCTGTCTCTGATGCAGTCCTATTGGAGACAGGATACAGGACTTCCCCAGCCAACAGTCTGGTCAGTTAGAAGTGTACATGGCACATTCCTACCTTCTTTTATTAGAATCAAACAATGCTCTCAAGTAATTTAACTTTATTTTTATAAATACCCAAATCTCTAAAGACAGAAAGATTAGCCAATAAGTCTGACACCTGAAACTCATCTATTTGAGCAAAACATAATGCAGTAATCTGAAGGTGTGTGAATTGGATATGTGAAGATTAAAACTAATATTGCTCCTCTTTGTTAGAGAAGTGTCTCTTGTATCTCAAAGACCTAAGGCAGATAAGAACCGTTATCCTGTGTCAGGATGCAACTTTCTCATTAAAAAAAAAAAATTAAGCTTTTAGTAACTTGTAAACGTTTAAATTAGACATAAGCAACCCCTAACAAATTATAAAATACTGGCATGTATAGAGAGCTACATCACATAGCACAATTACTCCCTACAGGCTGAGTGTAGGAGTTAGAAAATTGAAATGAAAACTCTTGACAGCATTGAGGTACTTGGTTAGTCTTACTTTTTTACATTTACCGGGATTGCAGAATCCACATTTCCTATCAGATTTTTAAAACTGATTTTTAAATACAGACTAAACTCTTCAAAAAATTGTTCATATGAATGAGGAGCAAAATTTGGATCCTAATGGGCAGTAAAATAATAGGATTTCACGAGTGTGCAATACAAAATCAACTTTAATAACATCTTCTCAGATAATGTATTAGTGAACAGTCTGAAAAGACTTCAAACATCCCATCATTACCGTTTTGACCTGAGGCAAAGCACTGAAAATACAAGGGTTCTGTTCAAGGACTAAACGGGTTATACTTGTATTATGCAGTCTGTGTGAGAGTTAGGCAATGATGATTACACCCAGATCAAAAATAGAATAAAATAAATGGGTAGGTTATGCAGTAGCACTTTCATCAAAGCTTTACCTGTGTGACACTACACAAAGAGTTGTCTAATCTGTTTAGTACACATACATGAACACCTCAGCTTACTCATAAAAATACACATTATTCATCCTCTCCTAAAATCAGTGTCACTTCCATATTAATAAGTACTTGGTCTCAACTCCAAAAGAAATAAAACCAGACAGACAGAGGACTAGATTTCTGAACATTTCTTGTTCCTGAAAAGGGAAATACCAGGAGAAAAAGTAAGCTCCTAAGTAAGTAAGAAAAAGAAACAAAATCTGCCCAAACATGTTCCTTCTCTATGCAGTAATACATAAGGCTATCTTAAACTCCTGACATTTGGGTGGTACTCACACCAATAAAACTCAGTTAAGGCAAATGCAAACTGACTTCAGCAGTCACACATCTTCTGAACTGCTGACCTGAATCCATCAGGACTCTTTTCTCCTTTATTACCTTTTCACTTCTTGATATTCAAGAGTAGTCTAGCTGAGCTAGGGAACTAACACAAAGAAAAGCAGCTGCAACAGGAACTTTAGTTCTGACCAAGAGCAGTACCAGAAATATCACGCAACCTCTGGATCAAAGGCGGTCGTGGAGTCAGAGTGCAGTTGCATTAGCAGGCAACTGTTTGGAGACCTACCTGTAATACAGGGATGTCTGTGTGTGCAATTACTGTTTGTCCTGAAACTTTTAAATCACTCACTTTAAGAGTAGAAATATAAAGGAGACAAACAGGCTAATACATTATAATTAAATGGCAAGTCAGTCCTTTGCTTTTGCATTTGGTTAGCCTGACCTTATAGATTGTATATTCCTTTCTGGCATGCAGAGCTATAGTCTGGTTAATTTTTAAACAAACTGCTTGCCACACTGCTAATAATATAAGGAAAAAATGTTCACACTGTCTCCTTTCATTTATCATATCAGTTTTCCGAAGTATTTTTAGTATGCCTTTAACTTGCAAAGCACCAGAGATACCTGAGTTAGCTTGAAAATAGATTACACTGGCGTAATTAGGCTGTTTTCAGCAGCTAAACTAGAGTTTAGCAGGTGATGATTTGAACTATTTTTCACCATGGTAAGTAAGCCTGCACTGAATGCTAGATTTGACTGTCCCACTGCTCACAGTGCTTCTTCAAAGCTGGTTTATGTACATGTGTCCTACAGATGTAACCTCCTTTATGAATGCAGCATATTCACTGATATTTATTTCAGTGAAATAGCTTAATTTTTATTATAGGCTTTATTATTTATTAACAGAACCATTAAAAGCAAAGAGCTGGCTACTAAATGGTCCACCAAACAGCCTACACTAGAGCATAGATTAACCTATTTTATCTTATAGATGTGCTTCTGTTAATAAAATCCAAAGCTGCTAAAAAATGGAGAAAAAAACCCCTCCAGAGAGGCACATCTGAAGTCATAATAAGCATGCAATTTGGGTATTCAAAATGACATCATGACAGCTGCTATGCCTTCTAAGTATTGAAAGTGCTTTAAAAATAAAGCAGTGGTAACACTGTTTGGCAAATTGCTTCAATTGGCTTCCCACCATCCAAAAGTCAACATTAACAGCAGCTTGGTTTGATTTTTTCATCTGCCTTTTGTAAAGTAGACTAGACAGTGAAAAGATGCAGGATTTTTTTGTTTTAATTTTCTGTCCCGGTCTTTCAGTAAGAGTTTGCAACAATACACCCAAATTACTCTGTAAATCCACTGCACATTCCAAACGTGCAAACTGAAATACAATTTTTTCTACTGAATGTTTGAAACGTGTTACTATGCCTTACATATTCCCCTTGCAGAAAATGTGAATCTTGATAAAAACACTGCCTTCCTCTCTGTCAGTGAATTTCAGTTTATTTCCACTGGAACCTTTGCCTTAACCATTTGTCCAGCTGACAAAAAAATCCCACCGAACATCTGGCATCGATGTCTTACCTAACGACTGGTAAAGCTCAGTCATCTTGGGGTGATCCCAGCAGGTCGTTTGCGTCTCATGGCTACAATACAAAACACAAAAGTTAGTAAAGTACAATTTCTCTCTCCATCCTACAGCAAGAGATGCAGGTTGCACATCAGAACACAGTGCCAGACCACTACCCACATCCTAGCCTGCTCCAGGGTGGGGTCCCAGCAGTGGCAGGCATGTCTTCTTTCAACTTGAGGCATTAACTCAGAGGCCTTTATTTAGGCAAGGGCTCAGGAAACAAAATCAAAAGTAGTGCTATTATTAAAGAGACAAGTATTTAGATATGTCAATGTTTTGAGGAATTTGAGGAATTGTTTTGTACAGGTCATTCTCTGCTTGGTCCAAACTAGAGGACAGACATTTGAAAGGCCTTCGTTCTTAAAGCATTTATGGAAACTCTGACCAGACACTGAGATCCACGGTATTTTTGACCTGCTTTCCCCTACACGCTCTCTCAGTGCTTTCCCATGTGGAAGGCAAGAGTCACCCAACACAGCAGAACTCCAATCCTTCCTTCCAGTCCAGACCCCGGCACTAAAATCCCTGTGCAACAACCAACTGAACCCACCACCACCTTACATCACTTCTCAGGCCAGTGCCTTGTACTCTGTATTGACAGTCTCTTTGAGCAAACACTCTTGGCTGCTCCTCTTGTTGCCTGGGACTCTTGGGCCCTTTCCCTTGCCCTGGAGGTCCCTGTGCAGTGCCAGGTGGCAGAGCTGCTGGGAAGCCAGGGAAAAGCTAAACCGGGTTATGAAACGCTGCAGGATGACTAGAATGTAAATTGGACAGGCTCTGCACTGAGGGTGGCAGCCTCCAGCCTTGTAACACAACATGTTGCCGAAAGACAGGCAGCGTGAGAAAGCCAACAGAATGAAGTATTAGTGGGTGTAGTAGCAACTCATGTCTCCTAAGGTTATAGTTTTTATGAATTTGTTTTTTAATGACAGCATAGCTAGCGTGATTATGTTTCTATCAACATAGAAGACCTGAAAGAAAATTCTCATTATCTATCCTGTAGCCAATGAAGTCCTGTTCATACAGGATTCATACAGAATTCGGCCACATTAAAACATGAGTGTCCATAAAAACAAGTTCGGAACGTGTACGTAGCATACAGTTGCTGGTAAACAGATTGGTAATCTCTGCACTTAAAGGAGACATTAGGGATTCTACACACACACACACCACTTGGGAGAATATGTACAGGAGAGCAGGACATGGCCCACAGCACTGTGGAGCTCCTGGAGCACACACCTTCCAGCTCCAAGAGACTACATCACCACCCAGCAGCACCTGTATATTCAACTGTGCCCTGAAACATTGACAAGGTTGGGTTAGAGAACAAATGGTCCTTGAGTTCTCATCTTAATGTCCTCAAGTGCACATTTATCCTTTACAGGCTAAGAAGAGGTAAAACTTCCAGTGAATCACTTCAACACCACCCCTACTCAAGGAAAAAAGAAAATCGTGACATGTCTTCTTTGCGTGATTTAATTTTGGCCTTAAAAGACATGCTATTTATTTGATCCATGCAAATACTTTACTGCCCCAGTAACCTCTATATGTTCAGCAGCTTACTATATATAATATTTCCAGATTTTCCTCTGTAACTGCAAGGAAGAATGAAAAGGATCACAAGCACTAAGAAGGAAAAAACGCTGGCATAGAACTGTCCTAGTTGAGCACAGGCTTTTAAACAAGCCCTGTCTCATCAGCCTCAGCATTCCCACCCCTTCCTAATTCCTGCAGTGGCTGAAGGCAGTGAAAAAGGGAGGAGGACACCAGAACAGCAAAAGTAGTGTTATTTTTTTGCTCCATTAAAAAAGGAATCCTACAAAGGGAGGTGACTGCAATTGCATTCAGAAATCTCAGCCTGGTCTGGGTTTGGTATTATATTCACAGAAACTGGGTAGCTTCAAGTGAAAACCTGTGGATCTGAGCCACCTGCACCTGAACTCCTGCATTTCTCACCCTGCTTGGTATTGGCAAGAGAGAGAACAGAACATCAGAACCTTTTGCCGCACCCAGGTCTATATATGTTGTACCTGCCAATACAACAGCAGCCCAAAGGAAAAGAGGAAGGAAGCAAACTCATGGCAGAAGAACCTTGTAGCCAGGGATGTCACGGTTCAGGTGAACGAGCTGCAGACCCAAACACTCACACTCACTGATGTGGGGTCGCAGTTTGTTTTCACCCAATGTCAGTCCCGTATCAATAATTCCCCAGGCATGGGCTTGGCCCCCGCGGCTTGCTTTCCCACGGGCAGGTAGCAGAAGCAGTGGATGTCTAAATAGCAACTGCACCATGCCTTCTGTGGCAAGCCGTGTAGGTAAACACGAGAAAAAGAACTCATGCAAACAGTTACAAGAAACCTCTGAAGATAATCTGACTGACTTTCCATCTGAAATTAGTCTGGCAGACCCAAATTGTTCTATAGGTAAACTCGATCACTTCAGACTCCATAGCTGTTACCCTGGCAGCATTCAAAGAAACTGATTCCCCATGAAAGTATTTCAAAGCCACCAGATATCTGGCAAAGGTGAATACAGAAAGGATTATAGAATCCCATGCCTGTGTGGGAAAGAAGAACAAAGGGATCATCTTAGTGTGAAAAACGAGTATGGTGAATCACTAATCAACATGACACAGATGAGTAATTTATTAAATTCTTTATTTTCATTTTCTGTGGTATTTATTTTCATTTTTATGGTCTCAGCGAATTTAGTGTGTATGGTTTAAGCTTATATCAGTCACTATTCCTGAACATACATAACCACTTTCCTAAGACCTTTTAATTAAAATTTCTATTGCCAAAGAAATGTTGGACTCCAACTGTTTTCATATATTTTTAATATCAGTAACCCCAGACCTCTACTCATGGTGCAAGATTAATTATCCTAGAGATGTGCATTTGCTAAGGAATGATTCCATTTGCTTCATCTGCAAGTGACAAAGAATGAATTTGCAGGGCAGGTACATCTCCCCTTTTGCTTTATTTTTAAACTTACTTGCTACTTAGGGGAAGTACTCCTTTCCTTGGGCTGTAAAAGTCAAGTGAGTGGAGACCCTAACTCTTGCCCCACCACCTGTGACCCACCATCAGTGACCACCTGTGGGGCAGAGTGTCCCACGCCTGGTGGTGCGGCCGCCTCGGCAGGGACCGTCCAGGCTCCCATCTGGTACCAGACCCAGGGATGGGCTGGCCAGCTCTCAGCACACCTCTGTGCTCTTGCTAAAAAAAAGCAAAAGCAAGGGCTTTGAAGTGAACTGAACCTTGGTTCCTGTGATTTCTGTAGAGGATGAGTGCCCGTGCCGAGCCAGGGCAGACTTTGCTGGTACTTTACATGCAGAACACAAGAAGGCTGCAGATATTTTGCTCCAGCTAAAAGGCGTTCGCCTCTCAACGTTTGCAGCTCGGAAAATTATCAACTATTCTGCACGCAGGGGCAGCTCCAGGAAAGGTTAGATTCCATCAAGGCTATTCTTCATAAGCCTCTTTGCCATTTTCAAAGGCCATTTAATTGTGAGCTTTGGGGTTGGACCAGTGGGGGAGGATTTGTGTGTATGCCCTTATTGTGAACACCGTCTGAAGTGAAATGCCAGCTCAGCAGTTTCAGGCAGCCTCAACCACACTTGGGAATGCCGTAGCATCCTTAATAGATCTGCAGCAAAGTGTTTGCCAGAGTTTCAAACTCCGGTGAACAAGGTCCTTTACAGCCTGCAAGTCAGGAAGACAAGAAAAGTGTAGTGCAAATCCTCTTGACTAAGAGCAGCTGAAGCAAGATGAGAGTATGTGCAGAAGTAAGTACTCAGAACGGTTTTCCTATGAACCACCAACACAAAAAGGCATCAATGCACACAGCCAGTAATTCTGCAATATTGCACATGCTCAGAGGATACATTTTTCAATTTGGCTCTACATGTAGGTCAACCAAATTGATCACTAGCTTTTAAATCATAGGCATCCTGCAACAAACAAAAATGTAAGTGCACTCACTTGGCTTATTTTCCTCTTTCTCACCTGACTTGAGCTGCAAATGTGGAAAGGAAATTAAAACCAAGTCTGAAAAGGAAGTGAGCAGAAATGGCTAATGGTGACACCTAGGCATGGGTGTGACTGGCACTCTAAATACACTCATAATTCAGTGGGATGAAAGCACAGTCTTCACTTGAGACATCCTTTGGGAACCGCAGGACCACTTCATTAAAGGATGATTATATTATATTAGCAAGGATAATTTCTATGTGTGGAATTCTGTCACACGACGCCTGTGTGAACTCTCCAGTTCCTGCCAACAGCAGAGATTTGTCTCTCATCGCTGTCAGCAGAGCCTGTAACACACAGGACTGAAAACCTGAAATCAGGAGATGATATCCAAACTGACACACCAAGTGAATTACAGTTCCCTTGTTATAACTTGATCAGTTTGGAAAAAATACAGTTATTTTATCTTCATTCCTTTTATATTACTTCTAAGCAACATCAGCAGCAGGAGGAATGGAAAGCAATGCTCCCCCACACCCGAATTCCTGCGCAAATCCCCCCCCAACATTCCTGCACCAGCCACACCATAACATTTGCAAACCTTTTAACTGTTTTTGATTGCACTCCTTCTTCCTCACCCTTTAAAAAAAAAACAAAAACAAAAAAACCCAAAAAAACCCAACTATATCTAGGATTTGGTCTTGTGAATTCACTGCTCAGGTGCAGTATAGAATTTTAGGTTGCAATTGCAGAGCCCTTTTTAAACTCTTAGAGCCACTCCACTGGTGATACCAGTCAGTTCTGCTGCACTTCTCCCCACACCCTTCATTAGAAAATGCGACATAAACTAGATTGGCAAATGCGCAGATGTGCAGAGAATAAGAAATTCTGTCATGTAGCAATAAATAGTTACATATGCTCCCAAAAAAGCGCCAAAATTATAGTGATATTTTACAAAGCACGGAACTGATCCATTTTCAAACAACACAATTTATAATACCTCTCACCTTCTGGCTTTACAAATAAAATGTTACTCCAACCACCTTATGACTGTTGTCAGAAAGCCAAAATAAACATGATAGGTGTTTGGATTTTACTAAACTAACCTAAATGTAACTGAAAGAGTTTGAATGAACAGACACTACTTCTCATTTAAAAGAAAAATCTTTTCAACAGCAGATGACAGTGATTGCAAGGAAGACTTAATATTTTTCTTTTTACAGTGTTCCATTAATTTCTTTGATAAAATAAGTTACTGCTATAGATAGTATTAGTAATGTAAAAAGGTGGCACTGCTTTATGCTTTACAAAGGACTACTGTTTTCATCTGTAAATTTAGAGACTACTGATCTGTGCAGAGATTATTTCTGTTTAAGCCAAGGATCAGCGTCTCTTCAGCAGGAATTTGACTTTAGCCTGTTTTATTGGCTTTTGTGAGACTGCTGAAGGCAGGCACCAATACATATTAAAGTTTCTTGCCGATACTGGAAATGAATAGTAGGAGAAGGGCAAATATCACCTGTTAAGCACTGAATAGTAACTCTTTTTTTTCTCCCCATGATGTTAAACATTTATTTTGTCCTCTCTGTCGGGGCAAAGATTCCAGCTCAGTGGCTTGGGCTGGGTGAGTTTTGCCTCCCCCCTCCCCGGGCTTGTCACTCTCGGCTGATCTATTTGCTTTCCAAAGCCTATCCTCTCTGCTTCTGCCAAAGCAATTTCACTGCAGGGTCTTGTCAAATCCAGGCTCAGACAAGTGACGGCCTTGAACAATTCCTTAGTGCTAAAAAGGTCAAAGATCCCAGACATAACCAGGTTTCTCGTTTCCTCTGCTCTGTACACACACGCCTGCAAAAAACACCTCTCACCCCAGCTTCAGTCCCAGGCGCAGGCTGGGGACGCCGATGGTGTCCCGGGCTGCAAGATTCTTTACAGCAGCTATTAAAGGGCAATACAAGGTGCCATACAGCAACAAGG
This sequence comes from Formicarius rufipectus, assembly GCA_013399695.1. NCBI lineage: Eukaryota > Metazoa > Chordata > Aves > Passeriformes > Formicariidae > Formicarius > Formicarius rufipectus. The sequence goes on from VXAU01002756.1 coordinate 776,598, forward strand.
AATACAGCACTCGCAGCGCAATAACCCGGAGGGAATCCCCTCCCAACCTCTTCTGCCTATTAACTTGAAACATGACTTCTAAGCATGAAATTAACATGGGAAGGGGGAAAAAACAAATAAAAGAATAAGCCATACACCCCCAAGCATATTTGTTCTCGGGAAATCCGATGAAGTTCACGCCCGACCCGAGCTGCCTCCCTTGCCGCGCAGGCAACGCTGGGCAGCACCGCGCTATCCCCAAAAAACCTGCGGGGTAAAGACACGAGCCCCGAGCATCCCACACCTCGGCACAGCCCGAGCCCCTGGCTCGGCTTTCCACCCCACGAGCCCGCACCGGCACCGGCACAGGTACAGGTACAGGCACGGGCACAGGTACAGGCACAGGTACAAGCACAGGCACGGGCACAGGTACAGGCACAGGTACAGGCACAGGTACAAGCACAGGCACGGGCACAGGCACGGGCACAGGTACAGGCACAGGTACAGGTACAGGTACAGGCATAGGCACGGGCACAGGTACAGGCACAGGTACAGGCACAGGCACAGGTACAGGCACAGGCACAGGCACGGGCACAGGTACAGGCACGGGCACAGGTACAGGCACAGGCACAGGCACAGGCACGGGCACAGGCACGGGCACAGGTACAGGCACAGGTACAGGCACAGGCACGGGCACAGGTACAGGCACTGGTACAGGTACAGGCATAGGCACGGGCACAGGTACAGGCACAAGCACGGGTACGGACACAGACACGGGCACAGGTACTCCCACGCGTATAGGCAGAGCCACAGGCACAGGCACAGCCATGGGCACAGGTACGGGCACAGGCAGAGGTAGAGCCATGGGCACAGGTAGATCCCCAGGCACAGGGACGGGCACAGGTAGATCCGCGGGCACAGGTACGGGCACAGCCACGCGTGCGTGCCGGCTCACACCGCCATCTCCTACGTGTGCCAACGGGGCGCATCCAGCGCCCAACCACGGCCTCGGGAGGGGGCAAAGGCGCCGAAACCAAGGCGCCTTTCAAGTTCCCCGAAGAAACCGGGCGGCAAGTTGTGGTTTGCAGCGTGATCGATGCCAGCTCCGCCGGGCGCAGGGAGCGGCCGGACACGCCGCTGCCACCGCCACGGAGCGGAGGGTGCCCCGCCGGGGCCGCCCCCGCGGCACCTGCCGACCCGCATCCTCCGCATCCCCTTCATCCCCCGCTGTCCCTGCATCCCCCGCATCCCCCGCTGCCCCTGCATCCCCCGCATCCCTCTTACCCCTGGAGTTGCTCCCTCATGGCGGCGGCCGCTCGGAGGCAGAAAAAGCGCGTCCGCCCGGCCCCGCCGCTCAGCGCCACTGCGGCCGCCCTGCCGGCAGGGAGGGACGGCGGGAGGGAGGGATGGAGGGAGAGAGGGAAGGAGGGAGGTAGGGAGGGGCTGGCGCTGCCCCGCCCCGCACCCGCTCACCGCCCCATCCCCCGGGCTGCGGGGCGGCCGAGGGTTTCTCGCACCTCGCCGGCTTCCCTGGGGCTGTGCAGCAGCTCTGGCGGCCGCAGGAAACCCTCGGGGCTTCCTTCGCCTTCTTGTGTGGTTGGTTTTCTGGCTGGGTGTCCTTTGCCCTGCCGCGGGCCCGCCGGTGTGCTGAGAGGCGCCAATCCCGTTCAGTTCCAGCAGCGGGCTTGGGAAGAAAACTTAGCTAAAATATGCACCGAACCTGCGACGCTTTTGAAATGGGCCTTAACCTGCTTTCCTCCCCCCCCGCCCCTTTTCCTTTGCAGCTGTAAATCTCGGCGCTTAAAATGCCGAGTGGTTTCTTTGTGAGTGAAATTTCATTTCTAAGGGCTTGCCTTGGCCCCGCAGGGAAGGGTGAGCGTCTCCCCCGCATCAGCCGGAGCAGAAGGAATAGTTCTGCTCACGCCGAGTTACTGTTGCGATGTTTCCTTGCTTTAATTCCCACGCAAATACGCATTACACAAAGGAAAGCCAGCAACCTCTTAGTGTCACAAGCACTTCAAATCAGAGCTGCCAGTCTCCGCTCATGCATATGGTACACCCGTGTCCCTTATTCATTAAAATAGGGCTGCGTAAAGAACTTCGCATAACCAGGTAGTTTTTGAAGCCTTACAGATTGTGCTTTCATGGTAAAGCCACCAAAAATAATTTAAAAAAAAAAAAAAAAGCCTTTCAAGTCAGAATTGAAAGTTGGAAGGGTCCTTGAAGATCATCTCCTTCCTCCCCTGCCATGGGCAGAGACACCTTCCACTGGACTGGATTGCTCAGACCCCCATCCAGCCTGGAATGCTTCCAAGGATGGGGCATGTACAACTTCCCCAGACAACCTGTGCCAGTGCCTCACCACTCTCACAGTCAAGAATTGCCTCCTAATGTATAATCTAAATCTACCCTTTACCTTTCAAATGTACCAAACCACCTCCTTGTTTTTACACTGGGAACACGCAGCCTAGCAGCACAGAAAATTCATCCCAGCCATAGTTTCTATACCACAGAAGTATCCCATAAATTGGGCTAGGCACTGAACTTGGAGGGTTTTAGCCTAAGTACCAGGATATTTAGGGCTACCCTTGAGGCTCCAGGTAGCTGGGCTATCTGAATTTAAGGAAAGCTCAGCAAGCAGTTCAAGGAGAGCCCATGTGTTTTTTTTTCTAGAAGCATTAAAAGTGTGAGATGCTCAAGGTTCAACCCCTCAGGCCCTCAAATGCAAATACAAAAATTAATGGAATTAAATACTAAATTCTCATAGTTTCCAGATATTTTAGTTTGCTTTAAAAGGTCTAACTCATAGTTTTCAGTTTTCTTGGATCTATAACACTACCCCAACATGGAAAGAAAATAGAAGATTAATTTTTGTATAAGCATAAGTTCCTATATTAAAACTCATTACACTGTGAATTTTCCATTTAATTCAGTGGATCTGGTATTAGATCAATTGCTCTATGAAGTATCTGTCTTGATTTTGAGTTGAATAAACTTGCTGAAGGCTGTCCATTATGTTACATCAACAATCTCACATTTTCCCATCTTTAGCCAAGTTTTAAGAAGTGAGAAATTTTTCTTCAAGTCTTTTAAATAGGATACTTACCATCTTACTTGGGAGGAACCTTAGGGTTCACTACAAGGAGAGAGCAGCTGCCCGTGTCATACAAAGGGGCAGGGGCAGCCAGAGGCCCTCTGTTTCACAGCAAAAGTGGTTTGTTTTCCTTCAGAAGTATCTAGCACTGATACCCCCGATACACATTCCTTCAATTTTTGCTGTTTCTGGAGTTTCCTGGTCTGCCTCAACAGAAGCTTGATGCTGCTATTATCATGCTGGTCTTCTTTCCCATACAATAGTGCCAAGTAATAAGAATTTAAAAACCAGTCTGAATTTCTCATACTTTGCATAATCTTCTTTCTCCTTGAGTTACAAATAAAGCATTGTATTCAATTAGACTCACAGCAGGTGAAAACCCCAATTAGTGAATCCATTTTCTTGGCTTTTTTTCCCTACCTTACACCCACACACCACCTTTTTTTTTTTTCCCCAACAATAAAGGGTAACTCTGAGTCATTCCTCAATTGAAAAGCAAATTAACCCTTTGATCTCCCAAATCAAACTATTAGTCACTCAAGAACATCCAAGGGAAAACAAGAATGTTGGAGGATTAAGGGATTAAGGCCTATTGACTTTATAAATTGATTTTTATAAAAACATCTATTTAATGTAGTTCTGATTGTTGTCTCCAAATTCACAAAAGCTTTTAGCTGTTTTGATTGACCCCAAATTTTTTTGCTGTATAAGCTACACAAGTAATACCACTCTTGCTCCAAATTACTTTTAAACTGCTTATAATTTATTACAAAAATATATTTTGTTTGCAGTATAAGTGGTTACTGTCTTTGGCATTTGTAACTGAAGCCAATTCTTATGCCATACTTAATTTTAAGTCATTTATTTGATAAAAGATAGTCATCTTCCTGTTGAAAATAAAACAAGATTACAGAGTAAGCAGAATTTTAATTGCCTGTGGTGCTTTTCTTATTCAGGAGCTATTCAGTCATCTTGTGCACCTACACAGAGACTTTAATTGAAAGAAGAATAGTGTTTATTTCTTTTACACTGTTGGTTTGTCCTGGGCTCTTGCTAATCAATGTGTCTGTCTTCAACATTTAGTAACACCAGGTGCTTAAAAGGAAATCATGGCTGCCTAAAAAATGAGGGATAATAATTAGAAATGGTCTTATCACCCTACATTTTTTTCAGGGAAAAAAAAAAAAAAAAAGAAAGATTAATTGGATTTGCAGGCAGTCTGACTGCGTTGCTTGCTGTCCAGTCACTGGAATCTCTGTATTTAAGAAATGCAGCCTTTTAATTTCAATATGTTTTTCTCAGAATGTTGTCCCTTTTCTATGGGGAAAGAGACAAAGACATATGCACGTTAAAAATAATAATGTGAACATAAAATAATCGATTCTTAAATATTAGTGTTTAAGTATAAATCCCAGCTTGATGTACAAGATTGACATCATTACTCCATGCTGCAGACAGATATGGAAACCGAAACACAAGAATGGGTAGGGACTTGCCTAAAAGTAGGGCAGACATTAAGAGTACAAGTTTGCTTGTAAGTTTAGCATTTTATGAGTTAGGAAACTGAAGGGACATTTCTTTAGTTTTACTGTCATTGGAAGTGAAGATACAACACTTTCCTATTAAACTGAGTCGTGCTTCCAGAGCTCTGCGAAGCATGCAGCCCTCCTTGTAAGTGTGGCTGTACCATTTTGCAGTTATCTGGGCAGCAGATTAGCTTGCCTTGCAAATAAGAAGATGTTGTGGTGCCCTGTGTCAGACTGGCTTATTCATTACACTGTTTACGCCTATTTTCTCTTTCTTAGTATAAATAAATACTAAAAATCACTTGAGATGGCACAATGACACTTTCCTGGATCATCTGTCTTAAATATGCTCCAAGGGCTGACACCTCCAGGATGTTTTGGGTATTTGTTGATAGCTCTCTCAGAAGAGCCAAGAAGAGAATACTGGCTTGGATGCTGCTGGTTTGTTTTGGATTTTTGTTTGGTTCTGTTTGTTTCTTTCTTTCTTTTTGCACATTACCACTGGAAACACATTAAAATACTGTAAATGCAGTGAAGAAGATAGTTTTGCAATTCTCCATTCATTTTCCCCAACACTATATTGTGAATTAAAGACCTAGTAACACATTCATAGCTCAGTGTAATCAGTTATTTACACCATGGGGCGTTGTGGAAGGAGCATTCCACTCCCTGTCCACAGGGAAACCCAACCTGTGCCCCATAGGAAGCGTGATGAGCTGGTGAGTCTTCTCTGCAGCTAACTGGCAAGTGGAGCTCACAAGAATTTGCCTGACATGTTTCACTGAGATGTTCTTGGAATAGAGAAGGAAGAGGAATTTTTTATTTTTTTTTTAATAGAACTAATTCTGCAGTAGATATTACAGAGCATAGAGCAATGTAATGCCCAGTATGGAAAGTACTGGTACACAGCTCGTGTGACAGTACATCTGTTCCTACTCAATGTGCAGTGGCACAAACTCTGCATTCCTTTGGGGTGTACTTGCTTTTACTACAGCAAAGACACCTGATTAAAAGTGAAATCTTAGTCACCCTACGAAACGGGTATCACAGAGCCTCAGGAGGAGCCTGTGTGTACCTTATGTTGCACTGCAGTGCCTGCTGATGCTGAAAGGTGAATGAGAGGGTGCCTGTCATTTTGAAAACATTAGACATATGTATGAATTTCATCCTGCTGAAATCTTGGAAAGGCTTATTTGGAGAGACTACATTTGTTTTTTAAACTGATAGTGACAATTTAGATGCCTTGCGGTAGCAAAGTTCAGTTTCCACTGCCATGTGTATGACCTTGGAAAGAGGAGCAGAGATTAAGTAAGATTACATGCATGGGGTGGATGGGGTGAATAGAACATCCCAGTTCCACCGGCACTATGAGATCTTCAGGTAAGCACCTGTAAATATCACAAACTATTTTCTCCCTTCCATAAGAAACCACAACAAATAAAGAAAATTAGGAAAGCAGTAGCTCTTACTCTTCTGGGATAGGGATGAACTGAAGTGTGAATAGTCCCAGGAAGGGGAGATCAAGAAGCAACATGTCAACCTAATGCTAGGAAACTCAAAGTAGTAAAGCCACCTTTTCCAGCTTTTGGAGAGCTAACAGGGAAAAAAATCCATATATATATATACATAAAACTTAAAATCTACCAGACAAAAACTTACGTCAAGCATAACTGCTTTCTAATCTTTACCATACACAAATAAGACTTGAAAAACAGTAATTATACCATAGTAAATTCTTGGTTTGAGGATTCTGTATTGGCAAAATGAATGGTTATCATTTCAGGGAGTAAAAATGCAGACTAATAAGGATAAATTAAACAAAGCAGCAAAAGCAAACCGCATTTCTTTCTTTTCTTTGCATGCCCAGTTGGAAATAAATGATTGTTTTGCCTCCTGGGGGGATTAAAATAAGCAGGATTTCATAAACTCTCTCACTCACTGACTCTCTTTTCACCTTAAAATATTTATTTCCATGCATAAAATTATGTGTTGCAGACACAAAAGCTGGCTTCCCAACTCATTAACTTCTCTACTGTTTCCTACCAATGTATAAGTCTCAATAGCAAGAAACTCTGCATCTTGCATTCCTGGTCCATAACAAGCAGCCCTCTCTTCTAAAGGCTTCCACAAACATTAAAGGAGAAGCATGTCTTCTTTTTTTTTTTTTCTAATTTATTTTTGATTGCATTCCATACATGTATTTTTGGCACTATTAAATCTACCTTTGTTGACTAATATCAGACAAACAGATTTTTTTTTTTTTCATTGAGGATGTTTTTTCAAAATGTCTCTATGCAAATATTATCTAGAAGAGAAAATACTCAAAAAAAAAGTCACTGAGATCATGCTAGAAGATTATGTACCGAGATATTCCAATCATAAGGCTGCACTTGGGTAATAAAAGAAGAGAATAATGAAATCTATTGCATTTTATGACAGCTGTATACAGGCAAATTCCCAGTCAGACCACTAGTTAGGCAGACTTCGAACCTTTGAATTAATGTATTCATTTTCTGCTGTCTGTATTCTGCTTGTATTTAGCAATGGGTGCTTTGTTGTGTTCTCACAGAAACTTGTAGTTTTTGTTGCTTTAAAAGATATGTTGAACCTGTCATAACTACCACATTGTTTCTGCAATGATTATAATATACTATACATACTTTATAATAAATAATTCAAACACAAGAGGCCCTGCCTATTTTCATGTACGTACCAGGCTTTTTTGTCATCTTCCCAAAGATGTCAAGGCCATTGACCTTAGCAAATATCAGTTTGAGGGTATTCCTGACCTTTTCCCTAGATTGGGCCATGGAGAGCCCTGATGTAAGAAAAGGAATGGTTTTCCCTTCCTGATAAATCAAACACATTGATATAGTTTCCAAACTGGATAGCCTTTAGCTTCCCCCTGGCCTTCCTGCATGACAAGATTGCTTTACTCTCTCTTCCTAAATGTTTGAGGTGTGGATCCAGAAAGCAGTGCACTGCACTTGGGAAAAGAACCAGCCTAGAGAAGTTAATGGCAGGAGGGAGCAGCTACACCCAACTGGCCTCACCAGTAATTCCATCCAGACTAACTCCTTCATCTGATCCAGCTGACATTTCTCATAATTTATTTGCATAGAAATTCAGCTGCACATTTAGGGTTGTGCAACTGCTCCCAGTCTGAGGTCATCAAGAAAAAAATTCTGGGAAGGAAAAGTTTCTCATCTGCCATTTCTGAAATAAAAAACTTTATTTCATTTCTAAACAGTATCATACAGAATAAATAAAAAAGTACTTAACTGTGGCTAGAAAATGAGACTATTGTTCATACAGCCCTGGCAGTGCCCTTTAATGGCAAGTGGCAATAGTCTGATCTTGTTCATGCCAAAGAGTGAAAATTAGTGTTTATAGAGAGAGTCATTTGAAACAAATAGAGGCATACAGATGCCTACATTAACTAGTGCTTCCGGGGACACATGAATCAGTATCAGCTACCATGGAGCCATGTCCTAAGGCACAGATATTATTTTATCCTAATTGAATCTAAATGAATGTTAGCATTTAAATACTTCAGTAAAGAGGGATACAAAGGAATTTTGAGGTAAGATAAAAATTATTTCTTAGCTAAGTGGATTTCATTCATGTAAAGGATTTCATTCAAGTCTCCTGTGGCAAGTTCAAGCATTTACACTTTGGCACACGAGCTCCATAATTCCAGACAGCTTCTTCACCTTCCATTTACTTAACCATAATACTGTTCTTCCTACAAAGCAGTCCTCCCAGCTTTTATATTTAGGTCTCCCTGTGTAGCTCCTTCTATCTCAGGCACAGTAGCTGGCAGGTAATCCAGGGAAGAATCCTGCGGGGGCTAGCTGATAAAGTGTTGCTAAACTACATTGCACAGTTTAAACTTTATGGCTATCTAAGTCTAATAATGGGAATGCACTTAGTAGAACTCAATGTCTAGATACACTTTCACTATTTTGTAGGCTAGGATTGAGCTAAACATGTCACAATACATCTCAAAAAGGCTTCAAGTAGCTTACAATTCTATTGGCATACCTTGATTCAGTTCTCTGATCTCAACTATTAAACAGAAAATGGAATCTCTTTGTGAAAGAATCAACCTGCAAAATTAAGATTCCCTTTCTAGCATCACAGCCAAATTCAGTGTGAAAAATTTGCAATGAAAATCAGATACCTTGTCTACCCAAATCAAAGAGCCATGACGTTTATGATCAAAAGTACACAGATGACTTTTAGGACCTGCCATAGTCCATTACTAAATAAAAAACAATGGTGAATGTATTTAGCTCAAAATCAGCCAAAATAATTTTTCTTTGTATGCTGAGCATTTTCCCACATTGAACTAAACAAACATTTTACACATTTGTATTTGGAACTATTTGCTACTTCTTTCAGAAATTGCTTTCAAAGGTGCAATCTAAATCCTGAACAATCCACAGAACGCTAAAATGTTAAGGATTTAAACATTGGGTATGGTCCATATTAACATTCTTAGAGTCCTGCTGCTGCATTGAACATATCGGAAATGTCAGCCTACAATTCTACCACATCAAAATATTCATCTTTTTCTAAAATAGTGCAGACTTAAAGAGAAAATTCTTATTGCTAGGACCGAGTGAAGTTTACCATTTTTATCATTTCCCTCACTGCATAACAGAGAATGCCGGATTATTTGAAAAATTCAAATAATTAATTCCATGTTATAAGTCCTAAGAAACAACACACAGTTCTTTTCACCTTCCTTTCAGGGAAAAAAAAAAAAAAAAAAAAAAAAAAAAAGGAATT
>VXAU01002756.1:786012-815445 GCA_013399695.1 Formicarius rufipectus
AAAAAAAAAAAAAAAGGAATTAAATTCAGCCAAGATTTCTCTATATCTACATGGCAAACAACAAATGCAGAGCATGCACAGTACTCAAACCATTTGTTTATTTAACTGTGTCCAGAACTTGGCATTTTATACTGGCAGAACTTTAATAGACATAGACAACATATTAGGTACTGTGTGGAAGATGATTTTCTGATTGCCATTAAAATTAGAAAGAAGGATTATCTAAACTCACACCTCCTATCTCAGAAAACACCACAAGTGTTTGAACATTAATCCCTAATCTCAAAATAAAGACAGTCTGTTATAGTAAAAAGATAATAAAATGTTGTGTTGTTTTAAATGATCATTCGTCTCTTCACGTAAGTAATTTTTCTCCAATTACTATCAACAGGTCTGGTTTGTCGTTGCCAACTTTAGAACCAAATGTCATTTCGCAAATAATTATCACCACTTTAGTTAATGTCTTCATACTAATATGCATCAGGCAAGAGAAAATAATAATAAAGAAGACCCTCGGCCTTATCTTTTAAATAAAAACAAGGTTGAAATATGTGATTTCTAAATAGTTTTGTACTTTAGCAATAAAACTTATTTTTGCTCATGGACATTATAAATTTTATTAGTATTCAAAAATTAATCTCTTGTTACTTTTCCACAGTTTTGTTGCTCCAGTTGCTCTTCATTCTCATTCTTAAAATTCTAGTATTATTATTTTCCGAATTACTATTCTTCCACCCATGTCCCTCGATTTGTTCTGTTTTTAGGGTAACTAACAGAGCAAATAATTCATTAAGGATAAAAATAATTTTGCAAATATTTGCAGAAGCTGACAGACTAAGAATTGTGCCAAATAGAACCCAAGCAGAGACTGGAGGATTAGACCCCATTTAATCCACTATTTTTTTTTGAAACAGTGTATTTAATATTGGACTAAAAAACTTTGGAGGGTTTTATTTAATTTTTTTTTAGCAGCTTTCCATCTTGAGCATTCATTTGGCTTTACTCTAAGAATTACAATTTAGGAAACAAAGCAGAGAAACTTATTTCTTGTTTGTGAGCAAGGTATCATCTTTAAATTCTTCAAATCCCGAACAAATAAATATATTTTTTTCCTTTATGGCATATTACTATAATTTTCCTGATAATTTTCACTGCAAAAATTATACTTCACTGAACTTCAAAATTTTAGAAGTTTGAAAATGATCATTTGGTAGTTACAGCATACTATGTTGGATCAGGGATGAAAAAGATGACTACTTTTACCTGTTATTTGATTGCCAACATTGTACATGAAATTAGCTTGTAATTTGGAGACATCAAGGCTAGTGTGATTGCATCTGTGCTGCCATTTAATTAAATGATTTAGTCTATGAAATAGCCAAGGGAGAGCAACTCTCCAAATGCGACAGTATTTTAGTTATTCAAACTTTCTAGTGGCATGGTACAGTTACACTGCCTTGTGTGCCCTCCCTGAGAATAACAGGCGTTTCTTGGTCCAGATTTCAGAGAGTGACCATTGTTCTTATCTCTGAGAGGTGAGTGGCTCTACAGCAGACTGGTCCTGGTACTCCTCTTCCTCCCACTCAGTGCTCCTGTGGACTCAAGGCATGATTTCCTTTACATATATATGTTTTGATTTAAAAAATGTTTGTGGGGTTTTTTGGGGTTTTTTTTTTGAGTTGGTTGGTTTTTTGGTTTTGTTTGTGGTTTTGTTTTGTTTTTTGTTTTAATTTCAAATTAACTGACCTAATATGGGAGTTGATGCAGCAGAAATGCAGTAACAATGGTATCTTTTTGAAACTAGTTGGGGCTGTCCCTGCAGAATAAATCCGTCACATTAAATGGCTAAAACATTTCCCTACACTGAAGGGTCAGAAGGTTTTAGATGAGCTCAAATGCTTATGATTTAAATGTCGTGCAGTATAGTCACAAGTTCTTTGCATGCTAGATCTGCAATCTTTTGTGTTGAGCTTACCAAAGAAATCAGGTGACAAAAAAAGTAATTATTTTTAAGCAGTGAATTTTCTGTCCAGAAAGCAACTGATTTGACAAAACCAAGTCACTACCAAGGAAGGGCAGCCATAAATTCTGCTGAATGCTCCATATGTAATTTCAAAAGTTTGCAGCCCTCAAATCTTCAAAGAAAAGCATTTCCATTAAAAAATCTTGTAAGCTGGCACGATTTGTGACAGATCTAATGAACTGAAGAAGCACTTCCAATGCATCCCAGCATTTCTTTTTTAGAGTTTCATTATATACAAAGCAAAGGTTTAGGTAGCAATTTCTATAAGAAACTGGTAAAAGGCAAGACATGGAAGAATACTCATCAGATCTCTTGGACTCCTCTGTATGCACACACACTTCTGCCCCTTGCCAAGTTTCTATGCTGCAGAAGCACAGTGTGTAGTGACGATGCTCTAACCCTGTTAGTGCATTGCATACTTCATACTGAGCTGAATTTTACTTCCAAACAAAATGTTGGCTGCTTTCCTTAGGGAGTACATGTTGTTCTTGCATTGACAGATTATTCTATTCTCTCATTTAAAACAATTTGATGGATTTTTATTTTTTTTCACTTGTTCCTAGATGGGCACAGTTTATGTAAATCAGTCCCAGCCACCAACTCCACTATCAAAAAAGACAGTTCTTATTTTCTTAACTTAGGTCATTGTGCTGCTGAAATTATATTTTCTCTACTTTGTTTTGTTATATAATCTGCAAATTATAAAAATAATTTAAAATACCCTTTAGAGCACAATGTACTTGTCCATTGTATAATTTTCCTAAAACAACATTTAATAAAGTGTAAAGTTTGACATTACAGAGTTTGGTGAGAAATTTAGCACTGGATTTCAGTGAATAAAAAGAATCCCTCATCATAAGCAATGCAGCACTACTCTATGATTCTATATTCTTATATATTGTGTAAATATGTAATTAAAAGGCTTAATACTGCCTTTTTAATAGAGATGGTTTGCTCAGATCCTCCCTGCCTTGAAACAATCAGGCTGACCACAAGTATGAGGAATTTGAATAGAAGGATGAATGCTGAAAGGCTAAGAATCCTACACCAACCTTAAATTGTAATATATATGTAAGAGCAGAATTGAGAATGCTATTTTTATGAAACTTTTCAAGTTTATTTCAGTGGTAAAAAAAATAATTTGGTCTTTACTGTAGCATAAAGGCATAATGCAGCTTTACAGTGAGTAGTACATGTGGAAAACAAGGGAACCTTTAGATTTAACTGCATTTTCTGTCAGCCAGTATCTAAACGTAAGAGGATAATCTGGTCAGTTCCTCACATGGTGTAGAGTTAAAAGAAAAAAAATAGAATAGTTACATTTATTGCAGGCACAGGAACAGGACAAAGATTGATAGGGAAGTGGTGGGTATACAGTAAAATAACTCCCAGCTGCTATATCATCTGTCTACTGGTAGGTATGCTGAAATAAATAAATGATCAAAAAAATTCTAATAAAAAATATCAACAAAGTCAGGATGAGTTTTTGTAAATAAGAACTTGCAACACAAGTTGTATGAAAGCAGCAAGAGGATTAAAATGCAGAATCTTATTTATTATACATCAGGTAGATCAAAGCTTCTCAGTGAAAAGAAGGCACTGATTGGGGGTTGCCACCTGTTTGGTCTCACTTGCAATGGAAGTCTGTGAGGTGAAGCTGCATTAAAGGTTGTCAGTACATATTTCACTTATGAATGGTTTACACTGACAAAAAACCCCAAATGATTCCTCTTCTGCTGAAGAATTTACTCATTATTCACCAGCACATATGTTACTTAGTTAATACAAAAAGGATATTCTATGTAATTCAGAAAGATTTCTGAAACAAGCCAACAAACATAAAAAAAATTCAGGTAAATGCTCTTATTTGTGGCACATCACTTCAGGATAGTGGTAAAAAGACCTGAGGAGTATAAAATTAGAATGTATTTGAGCTGTGATTTTGGAGAGTGCTGAGCCTTGCAGCAAGCTGAGCTCAGAGAAGAAAGATTGTGGCAAGCAAATTGTCCAGGTAAACTAAAGTCTAGACAATGAGGCAGGAGGCAGTTTTCTAGATTTTTTGGGGTGTTGATTGTCTCTTTTGTCTGGCCTCTCCACAAAGAACAGAACAGCTGAGGTTTAAGGGAAGTGCGTGTGTACAAATTCCTAACAGCAATTGGGAGGATCTAATAAAGAGAGAATTGAGGAAAGCTGAAAATCTTGCAGTAAGGCAAGACAGCAACAACCTTTGCCAGTGTCCTTGAAATTTACTGCAGAACTGGCTAAACAGATGTGCAGAACTTCAGTCTGGAGATGTCAGAGCACCATGGGGCTCTCAGGACTTTAAATGACCATTTGTCAGAGATAAATTTAATGCATAATGGCAAGAAAAGGGAAGAGTGAGTAAGAGTCAGAAAGGTCTCTTTAAAGTCAGTGGAAACTTAATTTGAATGTATAAAACTGGGGAAAAAAGTTGCTAAGTACTTTAAAAACTGTGTGTGCCAAAAGAAGAATTGTTTGGGAGGTCTTTGGGTGATGGCCACTGGTCACAACCAATGTCAGGACTGACACAGGATAAAGGAGTCCCATCAGCTGAGTCCATCCAAGCCAGAGAGGACTACTGTGAGACCACACGGTGTGGGCACGGGCGAGTTTGAGAAAGGAATCACACTGACAAGAGTCTTTTCCACTCCTCATTTCTAGAAGAGTGAACAAATGCCCCAGAGCAAAGCAGTGCTGAGGGTTTTGCTCTTGATTTTCTCAAGAGAAAGCTGTACAGATACAGATTTGTGTTTTGCCAGTGGCAAATGTTTAATTCCACAATATTTTAGGCACTGATGTGAGAAAACATGATACATGAGAGGAAATGCTGAGAGCCAGATTCTGATCCCTTTTACACTGCTAAAAGCAAGAAGTAATTTTGCTGAAGTCAGTGAACGTATCTCTCAATCCATGCAAGCTGTTTTAAATGTAAAACTTAAATTTGATTTCCAAACTTCTGCCATTAAGTCTAACTGGAGTCTAAACTGCTCCTACCATAACCTAGGAGTCCTCTGTAGGTTCTCGTGCTCATTTCAAGATTGTTAGTGTACGACAAAATATTTCTTCCTCCCTCAAACTGGAAACAGGAGAAGAAATAACAACTTATGAAATCAAGCTTTACATGTGATGACCATAATAGTAAGGTTTTAATTGCTTTTGTGCCATAGCACAATTAAAATAGTGGAAAAGCCGATGAAGGAGGAATTTACAGAAGAAAATATTTCACAAATATGAAGATATAGACCACCACCTGTGCTTTTAAATCGTTTGCTACTATTACAGTGGTATTAAAAGCATAAGCATTTACATTAACAGGCAGTAACTAAAAAAATCCAAACACATACCACGAGTACACCTATGGTCAGGAAGATAATTTCATGGTAGTTTATATCAAAATAGCTCACTTCTGATTCTGAATTTCAAACCAGTACTTGGAAATGGTGGTCAGCTCATCAGTAAGGAATCTTCGGGAATCAGTTTTTTAACCTCTGATTTTCAGGTGAACTTAAAGTAATCTGAAATACAGGGATAAAATATGTTTTTGCACAACTGGGTCCGAGTGGCTAAAAAGCTCTCACTGGTAGAAATCTGGAAGAAATTTCTTTCTAAACACTGAAGTAAAATTTCAAGATGCCTGTATTCCCAATTACTTGCACTAAAAGTTTATAGATGAGAAATAAAAATGTGTTTTTGGTTTAGGAGTTCTAACTCTTGGTTTTTATTTTTTTATTCCTGTAATCATTGACATTTCCAGCTACAAAATACAGTCTGTTACGCTCAGGAAAACAGCTGCAAGACACTTATTTCCACTCTCTAGGGCTTCTATAGGTTGAAGCTGGGTATGATTTTAAAAAAGAGTAATATATTAAACAGAAAGTTGAGAATATTTCAACTGCTTACTTCTGCTTCCAGAGTTTACTCTTTAGGAAGGGAAATCTGCAACTATATGGCAGATCTGAAATCTGTGCTCATAGAGGTGCATCTCCTTCTGTATTTCTAGACCAAATGCAGAAGCATCTTTAATGAAGAAGAGCTTCAGTAGCTTTTTCAAGGACGTGCCTAAGCAGAAAGTATACATACATATATTTGGGGAAACACAGTGTTTACCCATTTTGGCTAAACAAGAAACTTGCAATCTCCTCTCATTTGCTACACCACTGCTCGAGGGTCTATCTGTGACTGAGTGGAGTCTGGAATGGAAAATAGTAATCTGTCACTGATCCTTCCTCCCTGCCTGTCATTATTACAATAAACAAGGCTATAAACCCTTGCAATTTAGGTAAATCTTTCTAATGATGTTATAGTTCAATTATTGTAAAGAGCTAATAATCTAAAAAGATCCACAAAGCTGATTTTAAGAAAGGTGAGTTACTTAATTTATAAGATTTAGCATCACAAGAAACTGGTACTGAACTTAAATTTACAAAGAAGCTTGCTTCGACAGAATGCCAGGCACAAACCCTTTTATTTAAATGAAGACTGCATTCTGGATTCAGTGAAAATTATTCAGTTTTAACTATGCTCCACTTCTCCACTGACTTTTTCTGTGAAGATCAAATGATAGAATTCTGCAAAATATTACAGTTCAGTAAGTATCTTCACTGCAGTATAGTATGGAAGCCTACAGGAGAAAATTAACTGCTTTAGCATGCTGAATCTCCCAGAAAGCATCTGACAAGCCACAAAAAAAAAAAAAAAAAAAAAAAAGGAAAAAGTGGAGTGAATCAGCATGGGGGAAAATGAACTTGAGCTAGCAAAAAGGTGCATCTTTTAAAAAAAGAAAATAAGTGGTTGAATACATAAACATATATGTAAATGTTTCAGAACCTCAAAGTTACTGCAATCCCCTTCTGTGTTAAAACCATCCAAGAGCCAAACACCAAATATCAACTCAGCACGGACAGTTTTAATCAATCAGAGAGCAATTTTCCTCAGGTATAAAAATATTAACCATTTTTAAGGGTTTTCCAATTCTGCAAGTCTCACTAGCTGAAAAATCAATCAATACTACAAGGGCAGGTACTAGGAAGGCAATCACTGTATGAAAATGTGCCCCCTTTATTAAAATACAGGAATATCTTGAATGAAGTGGATAATACCCCCAGCTTTTACAATGCACTAAAGTGTGTTTACTCATTAAAGAATGTTCTCTGCAAAATTACGCAAAATGAGGTATTTTAAGGAACCTTCCTGTGCCAAACTAAAACCCAGAGACATAATGCTAGAGAACATTTAGTTACTTCTGATCTGCGCTCATTACTGAAAAGTCAGGAAACTGCAAAGTAAAACAGCATTCCTTCTACTGACCTCATCCTGCTCATCATCTGCTTCCCTCAACATCTTCCCTCTTGCTTTTCTTGTCTTAACCCCTCTCTGGCTGCACACAAAATACTTGTTCCTAGAGGACAACTATTGCATCTCCTGTATCCACAGTGTGCATGTCCTTCAACAAGACCTATGTGAACAGGAGACGCAGTTTCTTGAACTGCAAAATATTGCTGCAACATGCATCCAGACAGTTAAGTCCTCTTTAAACTTTGAGAAGAAAAGGTAGCCAGAACCACCTCCTCCAATAAAGGGCATGGGAGTATAGTCATAATCTACCTTGGCTTTCCTCATGGATAGGGAACATCCATTTTTTCTCCGCCTAATTCTAAACTGTGCAAGATGAGATGATGCTTGGATATTGTTCCACTAGAGATGATATATGCATTTACCTTTCAATTCCTGAGAGAGGATAAAAAAAAATTCTATATAAATAGCATCATTTAACCACCAAATCCAGCTCTGAGCAGAAGCACACTCCACTTAATGGGTGACCTAACCATGTTTCTCCATCCATGCATCTTTTACAAATTCTCGGCAGAATCTGTTACTTCGTACAGATTCTTGAGTAGAAGTGACAGACTTTATATGAAACTGTACCACTGAGCAGCAGGCTGGCAATGAATAAATGTCGCTCAGGAGGTTAGACATGCACAGCTGTAGAGATTGTGAAATTCAACCTCTGCCCTGAAAAATAAATACCTCGGAAAACTGAGAAATTCTAGAAAAGTGACATCCAAATGAATATAATAATTTTACCTGAAATATATGAATTTGAACCTTTTCCATTTATGAATGATAAGTGAAGAAAAATCTTTTTTTGGAAACAAAAGCACAACAAAACATTTGCAGTTGCCCTGAATACTAATGATGGAAGACTGTTGCTATGGTGATGCTAATTTTAACGCTCTTGCCCGTGGACTTCATATGAACTGCCCGTTTTAACTTTTGCAAATGTCATTTACAAAATGAAAACCCATTAATGACTGGCGAGGGCACAATGTTCCACTTTAATTAGAATAATAAGGAATGCTGATGCACAAAGTACAGGTTTGTGAATTGCTACAAAGCCCACACTGTCAAAATTAATTACCACTGATGGGGACTTCATTCTCTTTTTTTTTTTTTTTCTTTTCAAAAGAAGATTTAGAATAATACAACCATAGCTTGACTTGAAGTTGAAAGCAGGCTCTCCTTTTAGTACCAAGGTGGAATAAAAAAGTTTCTGACAGTATAGGAAAAAGTACAACAGATCTTAGAACTGTGGCTGAGCCATGCTAAAGGAGCACCAACTCCAGTAACAGGGAAAGGCAAGTGTCAAACCTGCCAGTAAAAGTAAAATATATTTCAGAGAAATATCTGCTCAGAAAAGCAATTAGAATTTGGAAAACAGAATTTTTGTTTTCCAAGAATTTAAAGACTCAAGTTGAGGCCAATAAATTCATTGGGTTCTGGGATACAGTTCTGGTTTAAGTTGGTGGGCTGTTGCTGTGTCTTCTTAATTGCCAAGTGCTGAACCAAGTAGATGATGTTTCAAAAACCCTGCATATATAGTAGTGGTAATCTCTTTCATAATTCACCAAGCCATTGCAAATCATGAGCATACATCTCTCATGAGAAGGGAAAAATGTTGCAACTACCATTCCTAATTTCAGGGAAATATCTGAGCATATAAAGTAGGTGCTATGTTGCTAATGGAATTTCAGTAGTACTGACTGCAATGAGGAAAGAACACTGCAATGAAAAGCATCACAGGCAGCTGCTGAGAGTACATTATACACACTAATTGTTATTATTAAATATCTCCATTGTAGCACTGCTTAGAGAATCTAATTTAGAGTTGAGATCCATTGTGTTGCATGCTGCATTAACAGAAAGGAAACTTGCCTTCTCTTGTGAAGAGCTGAGCTGGTGAAGAACTTGATTTGTCTTTATGCTATGTCACTGGTTCAGTGTGAGATTGCTGGAAATGTGACTGGCATGAGGATGAATAGCTGCTAAACCATTTTTCCAAATTCTCATTCACAGCAGACTATGGTTTAATGAGTAGTCAAACTTCCTTCCAGAAGCACAAGCATGAACTCCGCTTTCAGTCTATTGGTATGTTTTAGTGCTGTTTTAAAACAGCCTGGCCAATTTTGCCCTTGAATTGTTGGCTATTGTGCAAGCCTTTGTACTTGCAAACAGCTCTGCACTTAAGATGGCTGCATTTTCATGGTATTGTACAGAATTGTGCAAAAAATACAGATTTGATTGAGAATGGTTGTGTTTACTGAGTCTGCTTTTAAGTGTAAGTTTTTCTGCCAGTGTTTCCTTAACTCCGAACTTGTTTTCCTCTTTCTGTTTGCTACATGCAGAAGTAACTAGATGATCACTGAACAGCATTCTTACTAAAGACCTTCTTCAGTGAGCACCCACTCTTCATATAAGGGTGTTTAGAGATGGACTTTATGTTGAAAAGGCAATTGCCTTTAATTTTTGCAGAGAACACGAGTATGCTCAGGTGCTACTGCTGCATGCAGCTGTACCTGGTGTGGTGGACAGCCATGAGGCAGCTTGTGCTTGAGAGTCAGTGGGCTCAGGATTGACTCACATTTCTGCACTTGTCCTCAGAACAAAAAAGGGCAAGAGAGGATCTCATCCACTCAGTATGAAAACTTTGGCAGCTAGTAGGAATTTGGAGGGAGCCAGAAGCAAACAGTAACAAACAGATACAGAGCTGATGGATGTTAACAAACTGACCCTTATAAACTGAGTTAGGTAGCTTGCCAATATGCAAAGGTTTAGAATTTATGGAATTAATCTGAAAAACCAAAAATAATCTGAGAAAACTGTCTCACATTACTGAACATCATTACCAAGACAACTTTTCACAGTTTAGTCTCCAGACTCCCCAGATGAGAAAGTGATATTTCTGACAATGTCAGCCCCTGCCAACACTGATGGACAAAGAACTTGAGGTTCAAGTTAATGGAGCCTGGTGACATGGGGGCTTCTGCCAGATCTAGATCACCTCAGTCTTCTTTAAGACAGGTCAGACACCTGGATAAGAAAGAAATATTTCTGTTGTTCCTTAAAGTTCTCTGTTAATCCATGTGAATGGGTACAATGCAAAAAGTATCTGCTGTTTGTGCAGAGGTACAGTAAGACTGATAAAGATCCAAGCAATAATCCTGCTCCGAACTATAATCTGGAATTAGGTGATAGAGGGAACAATAGTGCCTTAAACAATGTCTAAGTTCTTCTAACATATGTCATATGCAACAAAATACTCTGACCTGTTACAATTCATTTTATGACTCTTGTTAATACAGTGAACACAGCATCTTTTAATGAGCTAATAATGACTGAGGCTGAATTAGTGCTAATCATAGTGACATAGTAAAAATCTTGCAGATGAAGATGATTATTTTAAGCAGGAATCAGAAAGAAAAAATATATGTGTTTTGTGTAGGAAAAGGAGATAAATTAACCTGAGGGCAAGCAACACCAGATGTGTAAGAAGGCATACAGTGCATGGAGTATGAGCAACAGGCAGCAAAACATTGTGTAAAATAATAGAAATGTCAACAGAGAAACACAGAGGTCTGAGAGAAAATATCTTTTTTGGTCTTTTTGAGCTTGGGGTTTAATAACAATCTAATGGGAAGTGCTATAAACAGGAAAAAACTATAATTAACAAGTTTAGAAGTCAACAGCATAACTAAATTAAATGAAACTCTGAAAGGAGAGTTGCTGGGGTTGCTACTGGAATATGCCCAAGGATTGGAGAATAAAAGCAGTGCTAAGAGAAACTAGAATAAAGAGCATTTCCAGAGGACCAGCTCTGTAAAGGGAGCATTAGAAAGCAAGGGGGTGATGCAGAATAAGCAAGCAGTAAATTATTACAAGGCAGAGCCTGACAACAAGCCAAGAGAAGGCAAAAAAGGACAGCAGTGAGATGGTTTGTTGGAAGTGATGGAATGACCTAGAAGAATGTGAACACTGGAAAGATTCTTGGAATTGAACAGCAGGAAATTGTTAGTGACCTTATTAAGAGCTGTTTCAGTGAGAAAATGGAACAGAAGATAGAAAGTAAACGACTGGGCAGGAAAAAAAAATATGGACTGAAAACAGACATGAATTCCAAGAAAAAGCAGGGCAATGCTCTTGATATTGAACAGTATCAGAGGACAGATTTGATATGTTTTTGAAAAGGCATTCCTGAAGCAAGACTCCCTTGTAAGGAAAGAAGTAGGAGATAAACCTCTAGGAAAATACATCAATGGAATCTAAGGTCATTTTGCTATACTCCTAACATGTACAGGGCTGAAGGAGTTAAGACGACTTGTTCTTCACCATCCAGGTACTTGATATCCAAGTGTCATTCTTCCAATTACTTGTTTTGAAATATACTATCTGTAACTGTCCAAGAAACTTGCTATGACCTCAATAAAGCCTGTTTCAAACAAAACTTTTCTCCTTCAAACAGACAATGCTTTTAAATTCTACCTCCCTCACTGTGACAAGCCCTTTGCTTTGAGTTCCTACTTCTGCAGAGTAGTATGGCAGTAGCTTGATGGATATACTTTCCTTTGACATGGACAGATCTCTTCTTTTTGGTCCAGTTTCTAAATAGTGTTCCCAAGACCCCCACCAAACTCCAAACACATTGAAATTGAAGATGATTTGGGGGTTACATGGTGTAAATTTAGTTTAGGGATACTTCAAGAAAATTATATAATCTCAATCCAAGAAAATACATAGGCTGTCTAATGTGCTTTTCAGTCTTCTCTCAAAGTACAGGATATGTCTATCACTTGGAGCCACCTTTCCTTTGTGCTTCACAAAGGCAATTATGAAACATACAGTAATTTTTGAAATACAAATGCATGCTCTCTGTACCCATTGTGAGATCTATATTTAAAGAAAATCCAAAACTGTATGTTACATTGTTCAATATCTCTGATAGTTCAGCTACAGAGCTAAGTTTTACTTCTCAAACTGCTTAATTTCACACTGATTTTTAATGAACTTGAATTAGCATCATCTTACAAAAGACACATGGAATTATCAACTCTGTCATGTAAGCAAACTTCTAATATTCAATGACTAAATTTTCATAGTCAAGAATCAGCAAAACACACCAAAAAAAAGTAATTGAACATTACTGCTGCAACTAAAACCTGATTAATACACACAAAAATATGTCACATTAGAACTCATTTACTAACAAAATGTGCTCAGTAAAACTAATAACTGCGGTATGACTGGAGTTGATGATAAAATGGAAGTAGAGGATGATTTCAAGCACAGAAGTAAATGCATATTAATGGCATGCAACACTGCAGTCAAGACGTAAGAAAAACTATCATAAATGTAGGCTTGTTCAGAACTTCTGTAGGTTTAGCTATTTAATCATATTTATCAATTTCAGTACATGATTTATAGGTTCCAGGGATTCTCAGCAGACATGGTTAAAACAATCTCTCACTGATGGGAATTTTGCTTTAAATACTTTTCAAACTGTTCCTTAACTGTTCAGGCAAAGGTAGTCCCAGGAGTAACAGAATACATATATGTGCATATAATATATTTTTTAACTTTAAGATTCCTATCTAAACCTTAAATTGAGCTTTTTTTCAGGGAAAATTCACCCATAAATTTACTTCATATTGTTATTCTCTCTATGTTTAAATCTAAAACTAAATTATGCACCAGTTTACTTCGGGACATACAGACTTCTTTATGGCTGTATCCTCTGTACTCCAGCTGCTGCTGCTGCATCTGATCCCATTTGCAATGGCTTTAACTTTTCTCTGTGTTTTCTAAAAGGTGTGTAGGTGATGTCAGCTACCAGTCTTGCCATTGATGAAGTCCTGAAGCTTAAATGTAATTAAGCAGAGTAAAACTGAATATGAAAGAGTAATAAAAGTCACCAATCTGCAGCTTCTGATTTTCTAATGAAGGTGCAGCTTTCCTGGGTTTCAGCAGGCAGTGGAACCTGTCAGCTTTTTGTCATATTGTTTACAATATTATAAGGTATATCACTTTGCTTACAGAACATTCAGGATGGCAAATGCTTAGAAACAAAACTTATTTCAATATTTCAGTGGTTTTGTTCAATTGAAAATCAATTACTTTTTATTCTTCATTGTGTTTCTTTATTCCATATTTTCAGGTCATAGCCACTACAATATTGGAACAAACCCAATAAATTTGTACAACCATTTTCCCTTTAAGTCCCATCTACTTGAGATGTTTATGGGATATTTCCTGCTGCAAATGTGTCTCCCAATTATAATCAAAGTATGACACATGCCCTATTCAGAAATGCTCTGGGGTATAATTAAAATCTTATCATGGTGTTTTATGTTGGTGATATAATTGAGATGTTTGCATTAAGTCATCTATTACATGTCAAACTGAGTAATTTTCTAGCTAGCCCTTCACATTTCAATTCCAAAAATTTATCTCTTAACAATCTTTCTTAGTATGCTTCATGTAAGATGTCATAACTCTCAAGCATTATATTTTACATTTTGTTCAATAATACGGCTTTTAAGCAAAAAAATGGAGTTAGGTGTGTTAAAAATGAAGCACAGAAAACTGCTGCCCCCCTACTCCTGTATTAGCTCTGCAGTAGTGACAGAAAAGCATCTTGAAAAAGAAAACCAGGAGACAAATACATGATAAAATTCAAAAGGCAATCTGGGCTATTTACTAGACAGATGTCTAAAGCAATATTTTTCTACTTAAATGTTAAAATAATAGAAACTTTCCTAGCAGACATCTAGATAAATATGAACTATCTGAATGAGACTCTATTATCATGGTTTTAAATATTTGGATTTATTTAAAAACCTTTACCTATTGCATGAAAATGTTAATCCTCCCACATCAATAGATCACTAAATTTCATTAACATAGTAGTGCATAAATTCACATTATAAAGTGTGAAGTAAATAAGTGAAGAACAGAATTCCTAATGACAACTTTGGACATACTTACAGCAACCTTCATTCTTAGCAATTTACTGCTGTATTAAGCAAGTTTGTGCCCTGCTCAAGCCCCCAACTTCACACCTACATTTGGCATTTATGCTAACAAATTTTGGCCCTGCTGAAAAAGAGGAGGACGGGCCCAGACACAGGGAGTGGGTAGGTGTTGAATAGCAGAGTTTGACCTCTGCTCACTACTCTACCCTGTGAGCTGTAGACGCCACTAAGTGACCCTGCTAGGCTGGTTATATAAAGGGTGCAACTTGATAATGACTGTTATGTTGTACCACAATCTCATTTCTGAGCTCAACTGCCATGGAAAAAACACGAATGCTTGTCTCATCAAAGCTACTTGTTAGAAAAGTAATTCATTCAGGGATGTGATGCTTTTTTTTACGGTTTGTTTTTCTGAAATTACCTAGCCAGGGATTTCCTAGCATAAAAGTTTATCTGATGGACAGTTGAAACTCAGAACAAATAGGTAGCATGGAAGGGGCTGCGAAACCTTTAGATCATATTTGAAATTGTAATTTATCTCATAAAATTCAACTTTTAAAATAGAAAATGAGAACTAAGCAAAATGACTAGATGATCTGATAATTCTATTCACTAGAATCTTTATGTTAAATGCAATATTACTGACATTTATACAGTTTTCAATTAATTAATTTTATGTGTCCCTTAGAATCTATAGCTCCTAAGCATAATATGTACCCAGACCAATTCTCAGGATTGAAGGTCTAAAGACTGATGTGCAACACAACTGGTTGCAGCTATTACCTGACAAGAAGGAAAATTGGAACAGATCCCATTAGAAGAAAAAAGGGCCAAATAATCCATAGTAATGATTCAGTAAGTAAAGACTAAACAAATCTCTCATGACAAGAAGTGTGCCAAGACAACTGGGGAATATTCTGAGAAAGAGGAACTTACTGCAGGCTGTAGAACTGGCATCTTAGAAGGTCAGAGAAAGAATAGATTCAAGAGCAGTTCAGCAGCTTCTGTGAGTTAATTTTGGAAAAAAAAGTCAATCCAGGGAAACACCTGACCTATCCCTGACAGACAGGCCACTTAGGGAAGAAGGAACAGTCCAGCTGGTATGTCCAATTATTGCACTCTCAGCCTTCTCTCAATTGTTGCATTGCCTTAGGTGCCAATGTAGAGCATTTTAAGTTGAGCAAAACCTGTGCATCCATAGTAAATAGAGCTGGATATGTAAATCCTCACTTCATATCCACTTCTTTTCTCATTGGTTTCAGAAACATTTCTTAACACACAATTATTAATTACTCTCCTGCCATATTTTAGACTGACAAGTTCATGAAGAAGACAAAAAAGGCACAGCAGGTGAAGAGGGATCAATTTAATGCTGACTCTTATTATACAGATAGAATTTGTCTTGTGTGGAATGAGGAAATAGTTGCCTATTTGAGGAGCGAGCTGCATCAGAAGGGACACAGAACCAAGGGCAATGCAGACAATGGATGTGGCAAGTAATGCTTTGGAGAAGCTGTCAGTCTTTAGAGGAAACAAAGGAAGTATGAGACTTCTTGGTATAATAAGAATATGTGAAAAAAAATCGAGATATTGTTCCCCACTTGCTTGAAGATTACATTGGACAGTTGTCAGAAGCTGTCTCCTCTTTGTCTGTCATCTAAATTAAGTATGTAATTGATCTTTAAAAAAAGAAAAGTCTGACAGGCAAATCTTTCTGTTTTTTTCCTTAATGTGTCTAATCTTTTCAAGTTCAAAGCATTCCAGTGGAAATCAAACATAATTCCTATTTTTGAATCCTGCTCATTAAGCCTACAATGTTTAAAACATGGGCTTTGAGTCGATGGCAATAAATTTTAGCTATCAGGAGCAGCTGTAAAATCTACTTTTAATGGAAGATTTGGCATATACTCTATAAAATAGGATCATATTGTATAGATGTCACTCAATTTTGTAAAAATTATATTGGCTATGTTAATTTTTTATTCATTTACTTCTGTAAGGAAAATGAAACTGATAGAAATGAAGTAAAATTCAAGAAAAATCACATTCAGCTTACAATAAATATACCAACTTCAGCTACAATAAAGTAAAATAGTTAAGGTTATGCAATTATGTTCTATTACACTTGAACAGTAGCAAAACTTTACTTTTTTCACACTGTTGCATATAAAAATAGTTCACTTATCACTCTCCTACTCCCAGAGCTGGAAAACAATGGGTAGGTGGATTTAATTGATTTCAAATGTTGACATGTTCCCTTTAATTAAGAAAATAAGAAAGTCAGATTCCATCTAAAATTCTCTTACCTGGCTCACTATCTCCAAAACACATTTTAAGATTTAACCTGCACAAAAACTATCCTTGCACTGTTTCAGCCCTCTGTAATGCTTAGCACTATGCACTCGTCATGAACATTTATACTGAATGAATTTGACAATAAAACTTAAGAGATCTGCTCTCCACTTAAATATGAGCAGTGTCATTTCAAGAGGACCAAGTGTTGTGCTGCATTTTGCCCTCCACAACAGGTGCCACATTACACACTGCTCTGGTGGGAAGGCACATGGTTTCCCTCAGTTACTGCCCCAAACGAGAGGTTGCAGCCCTTCCCTCAGCCCCCACACCAGCTAGGATTTGCTAAAATTGCCGCTGAGTACTTATAATTCATTTAAAACCAAATTAAATCCCCTTCAGTTACTTCTCATATGAGGGCAGTAACTCCCCGCTGACAGATGGTAATGAAGAGCAGACCCATGGCACCTTCCTTGAGTGCTCTGGCTCAGTCAGCAGCAACACATCTGTGTATAACCTCTGCTTGCATTTTAAAGGTAGTTAAAGGCTCAAGATTTCTCATCTATTTACACTGTGAGTTTAAATTTTTGTGACAAGTTTTGAAACCAAGTCTTCACAACCCTACAAATCATAAAGAAAAACTCTGCTCTTGGACAGACCTCCAAGAAATATAATTTAGGTTTTGATGCTAGACAGCATGAGAATTTACATCTCAGAAAGGCAGACTGAAAAGTACTATGCTGGCTCTTTCCTTCACAATAGTTTCAATTATCCTATGGAGAGTTCAGAACTGAAATACAGGGAAAAAAGCCATAATAGCTATGCTTTTAAGAAGCCCAAATACTACCTTTTTGGTACTTGGTAGATAGGTTAACTGTCAGCCATACACATGGTTGTTCACAGCTTCACTCACTACATATAGATAATCAAATGGCATTATTTATGGTTCTCCATGTCTCTCTCTGCTCTGTCTGACAGATATTTTCTACTTGCTTTTGTCTTTTGTACTTATCTGCGTTCTGCAGGAGAAACAATTAACCCAAGTGATTTTCCCAGAACAGCATCTCTTCGCTTTATTTTATCTTAGCAGAATTTAATTCAGATACATTCATTTATCCTGTTTCGAAGTTGAACAAAAGTAAAAGAATCATGGCTTTAATCTATTTGCTTTTACAATGAAAACTCAGGGCTCTTAGCTGGTTTTTGTGTGTGTTGAGATTCTGCATGGTTAAACAACAATTAAAAGAGAGATTAAAAATTAGGACAACAAAGAAGTATGTTTATAGAAACTGGCCTGCTAGATCTCCAGTGTGAAGCAGAGAAAGACTGCAGGATCTAAAACTTGCAAAAATGTATGTCACAAGCTGATACATTAAATGCAAGTCAGATATTCTCATAGGAAACGACAATGTGGATGAGAGTAAGCAAATGGAGATGCCTTGTCCTTGGAGTTAACTCACTGCATAGCTAATTCATATAGATAGGCTCATGTGGATCTTCTCAAGGAGTGAAAGCTATGCTCCTGAGAATCCAGCTTTGTCCTCAGCAGGACAAAGTTCAGTGAACTGCTATAATCAGTATAAGAAAATAAACTTGGCTGGGAAATAACTTGGAACGCTTCCTTTGTGGGAGCACTGAGATGAAAGACTACTGTATTTTTGCAGAAGCATTTTAAATCCTTCAAAAGAATGGGCACAGCAAGAGGGTGAGAAGACAGACACTATTAACTGGCAAGTCAGATACACGGAGAAAGAATAATGTCAAAGATTAGTCCAAATATAGAAGTCACACCTAGTAAATTTCAACACATCATGACGGCAGGACTACTGTATTTTTTTTTTTTTTTAGAGAGAAAGTATATTGCAGATTTCAGTCCAACTCCTCCTTAGTCCAAGACAGCATAGACCTCTTAGCACTGACTAATGGACAAGTTTGCAGAGCACAGGAAAAGCCACTCGTAAAAGGGAGGCAAACATGACTCAGAGTACAGATCCTGAATGTCCCCTCATGCCATAGGAACATAGACACTGTAGAGGCATTGGGTTGTGCAGCAGAACCAAATGCTTCTTCTGGTATTACAAAATGGAAAGCAGACATTTCATTTTGTTATCTATCACTGCTTTGAAGCAGCTCATCTCTCTGTTTGATTGGAAGATAAGGATATGCGTGTGCATGCATGCACATGTGAGATCCCTTTCATCGTGGGGTGAGTTCTGCTAAAATGTGATCCAACCTGAACTACAGTGTTAAAGTTTGCAGCCTCATTATCTGTCTTTTTTAGAATCTGCGACTTTTTTTTAATCTTTTGACACATATTCAGTAGTCTTTGAGATGTGCATTTTTTCCGTCTGCTTTTCAGATTTCTAAGGTAGAGTAATTACCTGGTTTGTCTTCTAAAAATTAAATTTAGAAATTTTAATGAGTACCTAAAACATTATTAAAGAGTGCTGACATGTCTGTGCCTGCTTCTGCCTTCCCATTTTCTGAGTTGCACTCCAGTAAGAGTAGGATCAAGGTCTTCAAAGAGCAGGACTGATTAAACTCAAAACTCTTTTCTTTTATAGTCCTCTCCTTTTGTAATCTAATAAAACCTTTAAATTCCCTACTAGACAAAAGGAATATGTGAAGGAAAGTAAAATATCAACAAGGAAAGGGTTGAATAAAAAGTATTTTCAAGCCATTTTACATGTTTTAACTCAAAGGCACAACAGAGGGTTTTGTGACTCAGTAGCATCCTGTGGTCTGGGCAACTGCTCAGCATCCTGGCAGCAATGTCCACTTGCTGCTTGGGAAGTCAAAATAGCTCTGTTTTCCTGGAACACAGAAATTAGATTTCCTCAGCTTGCTGGGGAAGAGAGAGGTGGGACTGAAATCCTGGTGTATCTTGTTATCTCCATAAGGAGGGAAGCAAATGAAAGGGTGGAAGGAAATCCACCAGAATGCTGCAAGGCCATTAAGAGGCAATGAGGCTGCCACTAGGGCAAGAAAATACCAAATGGAAGGGACTGGGAACAACTGAAACAGGTTATACTGTCGATAGATATATTTTCCTTGCCAATGATGCCTACACCAATCCCATTTAAAAAAAAACAACAACAACAAAAAAAAAAACCAATAAAAACAAACAAAACAAAACCAAAAAAACCCCCAACAAACAAACAAACAAACAAACAAAAAACCAAAAACAAAACCAAACTGGTGTGAATAAGCTCAAGAAGGAGTTATTGAAGTGATAGCTTTACAGGCAACTAGTTGTTACAGATTAATCAACTGTATACAAATGATATTTTAACCCGAAAAATCACAAGTCTTGAAGACACCTAGCATAAATAAACATTGCTGCTGAAGATTTAGCACTAAGCACTGCCTGATTTATGGATTACTGGGTGCAATGTCACTGCAGATGTGAAAGTGATGAGATAAAACAGTTAAGCATCAAGGGAAAAACAGATAAAATGAAAGACAGCAAAATGTGTAGCAAATCTGGTTAATGAAGGGGGCTAAGACCAATATTCAACACTGATGACAGAAAGAAAATTATGTAAACATGAAGACAATCCTATCTGTAGTTCTTAGTCTTCCTGAAGTTCTTTTAGAGAATGAACAACTGGTAGAGAAATATTAGGTCAAAGATTAGAGCAAGAATTTGCTAATTTTAAAAGCTAAATGGTACAGAAAACAATTTAGTTGCTTGTAAATAGGAAATAAGAGTGATGAGAATGAACATAAAAAGAAATGACTGAGGACAGCTGGAGAATGCAATAGATGTAACAGCTCTCTAAGACTCATTAAAACTTGACCACATTGTTTTACATCTCAAGGACAGTAAGCTTTTCTATAAAGGATGTGGCTAAATTTAAACTTTCATTAAACTAGTAACACATGACAGATGCACTTGACCCCTTAACCAAACTAGCAATAGTTTGGTATGGGTACCAAAGGAAATAAAGGTCTGAGCTGTAGCCAGGCCAAGAACTCCTCTAGGAAACCCCCAGAGGGGCAGAGTGATGCAGTGTGCATCGATGCACATGAGCTTGGAAGATGCATTGTGTGATTAAGGCATGAATAGCAGGTGGCTTTTCCAAGACTCATTTATTAAAGAACAAAGAAAGTTAAGGGTACAAGGAGCCTCACACATACCCTTCCCACTATATTAAATTTGACTATGAGGCCACCACTTTATCCCAGAACCGTGAAAGCCTGAGGGAGCCACCTGTTCCCTGCATGGTGGTGATCTCCCCTTGCCCTGCGACAACTCTCAAGGTTGTTTCTTGAGATGTAGATCTTTCTACAACCAACCAATCCTTGGATGAGCCCAGTTCAAATTCTCTCTAAATTACAGCTGAACTGCATGCCAGTGACTCTCCCCTTGAGTGGAGATCCCACTCAAGGATTGAGATTCCTTACCTGAGACAAAGAAATCTTCCTCACCAAGGCAGAGAGAGTCCTTATTTACAACAGATCCTCAGTAAGTGACTGACAGTGTGCTAAACCAATACTAATGAAATCCATGTAGTTAATTCCTTTAGACATACAACACTGTCCAAATCTGAGACTGACTGGACCTAGCCACAGCTAACTTCCATCAGGAGTTTAGAAAGCAAGGGAGTCTGCTCTGAAACTTGTGACCCAACAGGAGTAAGGTCTATCTTACCCTTTGGCATCTTCAGTCTATGTGTAAATCATTCAAAATAGATTCAGACTCGATTTTCCTCTCTATGTTTCATCCATGTAGTAAGAGTGAACCTTGCCATTGAACTTTATTAAGCTGCACTTTCATGAATTCATATTGAACCCACTTTTGTTAATACCTCTGGCAGTGATTCTTCAGGCAACCTGACTCACTCATTCGCAACAAACTGGCATTGTTGGCAGGATCCTAAATCAGGAGCCACAACATGATGCTGCAACTGTTTATGGCTATTAAAGTGTTTTCTAAAGTGAATTTGTAAATGGTCTAGAACAGAAGACTAAAAATTATTAAGGAGTAAGCAAGACCAGAATTGACCGAGTTGACCAGAATTAACACCGAGTCAACAGTTATCCTTGGCCGCTGGATGTGAGTGACACAGAGAGAGGTGAGAAGTATGGCATGAAATGCATCTTGTGCCTACATTAAGAATTGCCAAGGCACCTCTCCCCATAATGGCAAGTCATGCCATTGTGAAAGAGAAAAGAAGGATCTTTTCCTTCATATTAGTGCCATAAACTAACTCTTACGTGCCAGAGCATCTACTTGCTTTCCAGCATATCTCTGGTAGATTGCGCCTTCTTCTTGACTGAGCTCTCCAGTTTCCTTGTGACTGTTTCATTATTCATAGCCAAGTGCAAACATCAGAAAATTTACAAATTTAACATAATGGGAAAGCAGCCAGTATAACTGCACCTCTGAACTGCACTACAGACTTAGTTTCCTTCACACATAACCCAAATGCTTGTTCTAAAGCTGCTGTAGGAGTTCATCCTGTTGTGAAAGTTGCAACTGAGGTGCCACTGCAAGAACCATCTGCAACCAGATGGCTTCAGTGACACTAGTTGAGCTTGAAAAGTGTCTAGGGAATATAAGAAGGAATCAGGTACATATGTGTGTTAAACCATTCCCAGGTTTCTATTACTAGCACTACAGTCTTTATAGTAGGTGTTGCATCACCTGTTTCCTTCACAAGTTTGTAAGGATTTCAAGGCACATATTACAGGTAAAGAACTCAAAAGAAAAAACTTACTAAATTTTTTTCTCTTTTTTTTTTTTTTTTATTTTTGTGTTGTTTTGTGGTGGATCTGTTTAGGGCACAAGAAGCAGGTGCTTTACAAGTTGTTGATTTTTAAAAAATTTTCTGCTGATTTGCAGACACATCTCTTAAAGCAAACTAACTTCATTTGGGAACCAAACTCTAAGAGATTAGTCTGAGGGACTAACTGTCCCGTGTCATTCTTCAGCTATGGACTTTACCAAGTGCTGTCCCTAAAGGAATTCTTAGTATTGAGTATGGGCATTACGTTAAAAAACCCCTGATGTATCACATTCACCACTACAATTGAGAACATTGGGTGTTTTGGTTTTGCAAAACCATCCATACATACTGTCCAGTGGGCAGTGACACAAATTGAACTATAATCCAGATATCTCCATGCTTTACTTCATTTGCAGGTGATTTATAGTAGCACAAACCCAAACAACTTACAAATCAGTGCATCCTATAGTGTTTTCAAATAGCTAGGACACTTCTGTGAAGATTGCATGCTTCGCTCTTTTTTTGTCCTTCGCATTTAGACACTCTAGGAGCAGTTCACAATAATAAAAGCATTAAATACCCTCTTAAATAAGAAATGTAAATAGCTGGCAGGAATTACTATTTATACTCACTTGATATAATACGGCACTTTGTTTGGTGAGATTGCCCTCTCCCAGGGGCCTTGGACAGAAGCTGTTAACAACAAACAAACAAACAAACAAATAAATAAAGTTCTGTACATATACATTCATACATACAAACATATCTAGAAGAGATACATGGATGTCAAACAGGAAAGACATTAATCTCTAGAATTGCAGTTTTACACTCGGCCACGTTGATACAGGTCTCTTTGCTCAGTTGCCCGTGAAGGCAGGAAGGATTAACCTGCTGTTCAGAAATTTGTGCTCTAATCTGAGAGAAACTGAACTCATTCAGCTGCAAAGATAAATGTAAACCCCCCTCCTTGACATCTAAGCCTTCAGAACAGATACGAAGCAGAGCAAGCAACCTCCCTTTCTGGCATGTTCTTTTAAGGTGTTTCTCCTGCTAATGTATTTGTCTGGGATTTCTGTTTCTTTCGTTGTGGGGTCAGCACTTCCCATCCTTCTAAGAACAGAATTACGTACTTGTTTACATTTTATGTTGAGTGAAGTTACACTGACTATCTAAGTATTTTGTTTATTCTCTTATTGACTTGTCCTAAATGGTGAACACTTTCATTTTTATTTCTCCACATTGCTAATTATGTCTAATTGCCTTCCAATAGCTGCAAATAATGAAAAAAAATGACAGTGTGATCACAAAAATAGAGAGGAAGTCACATTTCACACTCTTGGCTATCACAGCGTTAAATATCAACATTACCTTACAACATAATGAGAATACTTTATAACAAAGGTTTTTATAAAACTGATTGTGGCAAAACAATTGTAAAGTATTTTTATTAGAGGTTTTATTAAGGCACAGATAATTTATAGTTTAGTCCTTAATTAGAAGATTTTTTTTTATTAGAAGTTTGTTGTCTTTCAAAAGCAGTAGAAACAAGAATTTTCTTTAATATAATGATTAAAACAGAAAACATATGCAAAGTGATCCAGTGGAGGAGAGCAAAGCCTGTTTGCTTCATCCAGTGTAACCCTTCTTTTTAGTGACCCCTGCTGTTCACAAAGGCAAGTAATTGTTACCAAGACAACTTATAATTAGCTGCCTGACCATTTGAGTCAATTTTCTTTCCCACTCTTATTCAAAATAGATACTTTAAAAATGTCACTCCCAAACTGCAGGTACTTTAACAAAGTCAACAAATACCAATCTATACAGATAATAATTACCAATATACTCATTTCCTATGTTTTGTACCAGATTCACAGATGTCAGTCTGCAGAATTAAGTACAGTGCCCTTCCCTTGCCCACATACTGGAGTGTGGACAACAAGAGTTGGAGCAAAGAGATGAAACATCCTTAGAAAAATGGCTGTATAGGGAAATCTTGCTATTTTTGTAGAGTTACATGCACATGAATTGTGCAGAAGGGCTGGAGGGAGGCTGAGGACTCCACAGACAGGAGACAGATCAGAGGGCGGCAGGGGGGCAACTGGTGCCATTCTAGATGGTCTGAAGGGGAGAAGGAAGACCTGCTGGGAACAGGGTACAGGCTGGGGAGACGGTGAATGTGTTTCACATACACCTTGGACAACGTTAAGAAGCTAAGGAAAGGAAGGAATATTTTTGGGAGAAATAGAATCATAGAATGGTTTTGGTTGGAAAGGACCTCAGAGATCATCTAGTTCTGACCCCTCCACCATAAGCAGGGAATCTTTCAGTAGACCAGGTTACTTTGAGCCTCATCCAGCCTATCTTGAACACCTCCATGGATGAGGAGTCCACAACCTTCCAGTACCTTGCCATTCTTACAGTAAAGAATTTCTTTCTAATATCCAATCTCAAGCTACCTTCCTTCAGCTTAAGGCCATTACCTCTTGTCCTATCACTCCATGCCCTTGTGAAAAGTCTCCCTCCATGAATGTTATAATCCTATTTCCAGTTGCTGGTGGCCAAGGATTCTCAAAATTCCAGGTCAGGAAACCTGCTGTTGTCTTTGATCCCCAACCAGCCACCTGTAGCTAAGCTGAGTGTAATTGCTTTCCTATGACTTACACAGATTTGCACTGTTAAAAAAAGTAAAATTAAATTTCAAAGGTATGAGCCATGAGAAGCAGTAACTCTCAAAGTGTGCAAGAAACAGCATTTTAATTGCAGTGTTAGATCTCTTGGAAAACTAGCACACTGCACAGCTATTGAAGTCTGTATCACAGCCCACAAACACAGGAGCATAACTGTATGTATTTTCATATACAAATACTCAAATATACACCGAATTTATATAGGATCAAATACTCCTTGTGCCAGGCATTGCCATTTTGTTCACTGTTCACAGACTGCACAGCTGAGGGGCTGTGAAGGCCAAGGCTGCTCCCATTTTGCTGCTGCCTGCCCTTTGCAGCACGACCTGCAGGAGTTCCGCTTCTGTTACTGCTACAGCCCCAAATAGTGTAAAGAAACAATCTGTTATGTAATTCATAGGAATGCAAAAGGTATCGAAAGTAGAACATCATGTGATGTTTTGATGTTAAATACCCTTGAAGTAAGGGAACATGTCCTGCTTTTAACCCTACTTTCAGGTTCATATAAAATTCTTAAACATAACAAACATTCTGCTTGTGAGAACATAAACTGCTGTAAATGTAATTTTGGTGACTGATCCCATGTTCTCCATCATCTAGACACTGCTATGAAACAAAAGTCAAGGGATTAGAGACAGATTACAGTTTCATTTTACACTATCAATTACTAGGTGATTCGTTTGCATGTTTTTATTCAGTGCTAGTATGTGGTCCATCAAACAGTTTTAAAATGCTTACTCAGTGATGATTGCAAGATTTCTTACCCATGGGAATTTGGTATTGTCTGAGGAATATGTTGAATGAGATTGCAGTAAATCATCATTTTTGAAATAAAATATCCTTCAGTGTTAAGTAAAAATTGACCTTCTTACATATTTCTCTCCCAATCTTTAATATTCCCACTGGGAATACTACCAAGTTACAGTTCTTCTACCTTTAGATTTGTTCTTAATTCAATACTTAAAGGACAGAATAAATTGCTTTGTGATGTACTTTTTCTGTTGCTTCTGAATTAATCTCGGTAAGAGCCTTGCAGTCATAACTTATTATCACCGAATCTTACATATGATAGTGTTCTTGATCCATTAGAAGAGGAACAAATACTTTTGCTTTCAAGAGAGCTAAGTGCTATAGGAATAACAAACAATTCTGTGATGTTCTGCATAATTGGATTTAGTGTTCCTTCAAAAGGTCGCTGTGAAGCTGTCTATAATACACTTTTGGTTTCCTGGATAATTCTAACCTTGCATAAATTTGACAAAATGTGCAGTACTTTTTACAGCTATACATAATGATCATTTAATTTTTGGCAGAAGCCCAGAAGCTGAGAGCAGCAGTTTCTTATCTTTGGTTATCAATACAAGTTTACTATCCCCTACAAAGCTACTACAGGTAAATAGTTAAGACCATTTTAGTAGTCCATCTAAAAGTCTTCCCAGCAAACACTGTATGATGCTCCAGTACCCCTGTGTGCAGCACTCAAGAAGCAGGCATTTCCTGTTTGCTAAGAGTAATTCAAAAGTGTTTTATTGTTTGAGCTTGCACAGTGTGAGAACCCATTACCATACACTCAGCTACTTTCAATGCTCTTGACTGCAATTAAATACTACAACAAAATATAGGGCATTTTAAGATTGAATTTAAATTTCCCTATACTTTTTTTTTTTTTAATTGATATACATTTTAGTGGTTACCTAATTTTGAAATTTTATTTTTTTCTGTATGTGTGCTAACAGCTGAGACTTGTTTTGCCTGTGAACACAGTTCCTGACAGTAAGCCTATACTCTTGTTTGCAGAATGTATAATGAAATGGTGGCAAGCTGGCTTCTGAACTTCAGTAGTGATTTAATCTATGCAGGGATCTGAATGAAATATTAAATAGGACGATAGTATAATTTTTTCCTGTGTTGATACTACAAAAAAATAATCTTATAAATATTTCACTTTAGCACTACAAACATAATGAAAAATACATGTATGTTTACCAATAGTAAACTATTTCTTCTTCAGCTATTCAAAGAGTAAATTTAGTATGTCCACAATTAAATGTTATTCTCACTAGTCCTTATTTACATAGTCAGCACACAATTCTAGTCACGCGTCAGTGCATATTTTCAGTCCTAAATACAAAGAAAAATCTTTGGACTCTTACATGTCACTAGGGGGTTTAGGAGAGAAACCACAAAGAAGCACTGCATAGAGCCCACTATGCATATAGTGTTACATATATCGTCTCAAATTATTTTTGCTTTGGTAGAAACAGATTATATTTATTATATACATAAGAAGCATCATAGTAGCTAAAGCTGAGCACATTTTTATGTTCACATTGCCCTGCTTGGTAGCCATAGTAGCTGTTACTCAGCAAGGTGCTTAATTATGTTCACATTTCACATTTTAATTATAATAATTGTCTGATTCAGCCTAGAAACTCTACCTACATGACTTATATTGTTCTACCTAGCATTGTATCATTAATATCTAAATACAAACATAGAGATAGAAGATTATTTATTCACAAAAGGTTTGTTTTGATAGCTATGATTTTCTCTGCAGCAAGGTATGGAGTTTGTGACTTCAGATAAAGGCAGGCAGGGAGGAAGAAATGAGAAGACTATCTTTACATTAGGAAAAACTCTGATTCCCAAGAATCAGAATTTCACATCTGTGTAAACTACCTTAACTTTTCAAATAAGATGCATCGAGTACTGTATTTCGATTATTTTCAAATGACATAATTATAAATGAGGAACTAGTGGTCTCCACAGACTAGAAGGAGCTCATGCTTCTCCACCTTAGAGAACATGATAAAGCCATGTTTCCCCAACATAATCAGTTCAGGATACACCCTGGCAGGATGCCATTTCCAAAACATGTGCCTGTTTGACAGTGGCACAATAGAAGTGTTTGCATAATCTACAAGTCCTTTAAGGTCCTTTGCAATGAATGTCAGTATACATCTCTAAAAGACATTCTTTCACCCCACATTTTTAGAAAATTGATTTCTAAATTGTGTGCACCTATTACTGTACTAGGTAAGACTGATGAACAATCAGACCACACTGTGTAGCACTGAGGTCTAATATTGTACCACGCAGCTGAGAAACTCAGACTACATCAACTACGCACTTCAAGAAGTTACAAGGCAGAAACATCAATCAAACCCTGCCTTTCATAAGGACTACACAGCATGGAATCTGTTCTGCTCCTCACTGCACGTGGAGATGGATTCATGGGCATTTAAGAGCCAGAGAGCCCCTTCTCAGCTTGGATTCTGCTGTTCTTAAGCCCAGGCAAACACTCCCTCCTTCCCTGGAATGCTCGCAGCATTCTCTGTTGCTGTAGCACACATGCAGACATTTACTGGGCATACCATTTTTAGAGGACTTCTAACCAATTTGAAGAAAGTATTATTAAGTCATTAAAAAGCTCTGCACATGATCAGGGCCAACTACAACAGTCATTTTACAAGAGTTATAAAAGAAGCCCTTCCATCCTGCATTTCCTGCTGGAATCTTTATGGCCAGCTTCAGATTTAGCACCTGCAGCTGGGGGTCAATGTTATATGATAAAACCTAAATAATGGACACCCTTAATCATGGACAGTGTTTCCAGGTGTTTCCAAATGTCACTTGTAACATGAAATGAAAAATCCATCTAATGCACATTTTCTTAAATGTCACACTACCACAAAATGGCAAAAATACAAGCATCTGCTTGTTTAATAACGGAATACTACATGAAATGCAGCAAATCTATAGAGGCTATAAAGATCCACATACCCCAAAGTTACAGGTACACTTCTGTTGCACTCTTATGCTCTTAAAAATGAAGTCTCTAAAACTGATTGATCAAATGAGGTCATAAAATAACCTAATCATATTGGTGGTGATTTTTGGCAAATTGAATTAGATAATTAGAAAAATCTTTTCCAAATATCCCACGTCTTACATAGCAAAATATGACAGAAAAATTTTAGTGTACATATAGAGAGTATGCCTATTGGATTCCAGTCCTGGAGCTTGAGGACAAAGGAATTTCCTAAACTGAGACAACATATAACTCATGACAACAGGGGCACATTGTAAATTCATCAGAGTTAAACTTGGCAATGTGAAAAAAATGAAGTAGTTTTCATTTGGATTCACAGATCTAATATTCTTCCAAAAAGAATATTAAGTTGTTTGGGGGAAGAATCTGTACTAATTCAGAGAATGGACAAAAATATAATAGGCAATAAATCATCTTTTGAGTTTTAAACTCATTAAGAGTAAAAAATAATATTTGACAACTTGCAAAATTATTTAGCATTGCAGAATATAGAATATCCTGTCAACCAAGGATAAATTACAGAAATTAATTAGGCTGCTATAAA
>VXAU01002756.1:825240-894105 GCA_013399695.1 Formicarius rufipectus
AAGTTGGATTAGATTTAATATAGGCCAAAATATTTTTATATCTGATTTTGACTTAAAAACAAACATCTGAATTTTCTGTAATTAGGCTACTTGAACCATCACTTTTCTTCACTGAGGATACATGCTTGAAAAGATATGCATTTCCATTATTTATTTAATCCAGTGTTTTACACAACATTTATCGTCTTTCAATCATAACAAAAGAAAGAACCACAGTAGTTCAGTCAACATACTTGAAGTTGAAAATGGTAATATTAAAAATCTATACTGATTTTAGGTGATATTGACATGGAACAGAAACAGCTTCTGCTAAACAAATTAATAAATTATTTTTTTTTAAAGTTATTTTAAGTCTTCCTCTTTAAAAGACTTTGGAAATATTTGATGAAACAAGTTCTGTTTCCTATCATTTGGATGCAGCCACGTGAACTGAATATATAATGAGGTTCAGATAAATTACGACACTAACAAAAGAAATTCTATGTCATGCAATTGCTAGGAATAGTTTGTAAGTACTTTACCTTATATAAGAGTTCAACCTTGACAACGTTTGTTATAACAGCTCCACTGAAATGAGAATAAGGATTTGATGTACTTAACTTGGGTCTACTGTGAAATTCTGGGTTTTTTTTGTTTGTTTGTTTGTTGGGGGTTCTGTTTACTTGTTTATTTTTAATAAAGGTTTAGCTGAGAAAATTTTTTATATAAAGCCTTCTTTTGTGGTTATGCTCACACTGCAAAGCAGGCCTAGATCAAGAAGGAAAAGTGAGTTGCTTGATTCTCAGTGTTTTCCATGTTCTCCCAAAGTACCCAACAGGAACTGTTCAGGTGTCCTGCTGAACTACTCAGAAGGATGTGATGGGGGAAGAGGAGGCACACCTCTCATCATGTTGTTGAGGCTGTGCCTGCAAATAATGAGTGGCCTCAGCAAAGAGCTAGAAAAATGGTCACTCTGTCCAAGTTTTATAATCTTGGATATACAGATTCCACACTGGAGCAACAGCCTAGGTTTAGCTGTGGTTTAATCCTGCCCCAGTCTTGCCCATGGCTTTGATTTTCAACTGGACAAATTATCTTCTGGGCAGGTGAGCTCTGATCACCAGCTTAAACTACTCTGGTAAAGGAGTGGTTGCAATGCTGAGTCAGCAAAGGTGACTGGTGAGACACCTCCTTGTGTTCAGCACACTTAGAGAATTGGCAAGGAACTTATTAAACAACAGTTTTATTTTTAAACTTTAAATAGCCACAGGAAAAATTGCCTGTGAAGCTAGTGATCGTGTGTCATGAGAAAACATCAGGTAAACAGGGAATGGTCCAGGGGAATATGTGACTGCCTTCACCCTTCTTAGCACTGAGGCAATTCAGAAAGAGGCTTCTGTGAGCTCCAAACTCTAATTCAAAATTCATTCACTTCTCTATCATAGTCCACTGTTTGGACACACCCTTTTAATAAAGCAGAAAACCATGGCATACAACAGCACTGAAGTGTTAGTTATCTATTAAATGCTACATATCCCCCTTCTCAGTATATTCAAATAATGTGTCTTGCAG
This sequence comes from Formicarius rufipectus, assembly GCA_013399695.1. Taxonomy (NCBI): domain Eukaryota; kingdom Metazoa; phylum Chordata; class Aves; order Passeriformes; family Formicariidae; genus Formicarius; species Formicarius rufipectus. Next base: position 826,792 of record VXAU01002756.1, read on the forward strand.
TTCTTCTTGAAGCGATCTAGCATGCAACTGCATTTGGCTTTCCTGGCCAGTGTGGATGGTAACTCTGCAAATGCACCCTCTTGAGCAAAAAAAACCCAAACACAGATCCCTGAAGTTCTTCCTAAATGACACCTTGAAAACCCTCTTTGCTGTAGTATAGCACAGGTTAGTTCGACTGCTGCCACACTCAGGAAACAGCTAAAGAGATGCATGAAACATTCGTCTCTGTCTGAAAACTTTAAAGACTCTTTCCTGTAAAGAAATTTAATAACATTCTAAATAAAAAAAAAATTCTAAATTACAATCACATATAATCGTATTTATATTTTTATTACAGTGTATTATAAGCAAGGAAACAAAGACGTTTATTGCAGAAAGAGGATTGAAATGATCACACTAAAAGTGGCTAACGGGTGCTTAAATTGCCATCATTGTAAATAACAGCTGATTTTCTCCTACGAATAGGCTAGGAAGAGATGTAGGTGCTTCAGAAAAAACAGTCTGTGGAACACTGAATCAAAACCCATTCTGTGGGTGGATCTCTTTAGAAATATTTTACTTTACCAAGCAGAGCAAGGCAAAAAGTAGCTTTTTTCTTTCTGTGTTTGTGAATTTCATTACATGCCTGCAATTTCTAAGTCAACTTCTATTCTTTCTTGGAAAAAAAAGAAAAGTTCTTTTTGCCTTTGATGCTCATGGAAGTTAACAAGTTTCTACTACCCCTATTTCTAAGCCAAAGCATGCTGTCATTGAGAAGTCTTAATGGTACTTTGCTATTTTGATAGGGGTTTATTAATATCATAAAGAAAAAGAAAATTTGATTCTCCCTCTTCCTGACCCACCATTACTAGGTCTACTGTCATGCTAGCCAAATGCTAGATTCAAAGAGATTTTTTTTTGTATTTTCAAAAAGAAATTTAAAGTTTTCCTCATGAGACTTCACTGAAAGTTCTCACTTTTGATCAAAATATACCCAATATAAGCAAATATTATCACATCTTTCAACCTGCCAAGAACACAACTTCAAATAAGGGAGGATGAATGGGAACATTATCTATTTGGTCAAATTTCTTCACTTTCTATTTTAAGATCATTGATAGAAGAGTGAGGAAGTCAGGTAGATGCTACCATTTAGTGGAGACAGACGTTTACATTTGAGCATAACTTCTTTAAATTACTTGTTTGAAACACACCAACAACATAAGCTCTTCTGAAGTGAGAACAATAACCTTTTTATGAGGGCATCTAAGGGCACACACAGCATAATAAATATAGACACTAATTACAGAATTATGCTGCCCCTCAACACAGGAAAATTATGTGAAGGTGTATGAATAGCAATTTTTACTACTTATTAATGCGAGACAGTAGAAATGAGAACAGTAGTTAAAGAAAACATTGAATGTAAAGAGTTAAGACAACTGTTGAATGGCCAGGATTCTGCAGAAAAATGGCAAGGAAAGAAGGAAAGACTAGAAGATTCTCATCTAAACAGCTACATTTAGTGTAGCAGCAAAATGACACACAATCTGCCCTTTTTTTTTTTTTTCCCCCAAATTTGCTTCACTAAAGGCTGTTCTCACAAAAAGAGAAAGTCAATTTTCTGTATTAATCAGCGTGCATACACACAGTACTTATTAAAATAACACTCCTTTAATTTGCCCACTATATTCATAGCATTTCCACAGCCTCCTGACCTTGACTCCAGTCACAGCCAATTTGACTGCATATCAAAGGAAAGTGGCTTCTACAAGACCCTCTTTAATGTTGCCCAGCAATTCTCCTCCCAAGAGCTGAAAAGCTTCTTTCTTTGCTCTCACTGTCTCCGAGCTGTCAAAGCAGTCTGAGAATGTTCTTCACAAATCAATAAACAGGAAGATCTGATCTACTGTACTTCTAATAGCTACTGAATTCAGTCACTCACTGTGACTTGTATATTAGGAGATAAGGATGGATTTAAATAAGAACCCTTTGTGCTCTTAATGAGGAACAGCAGGGGGGAAAAGACAATTGATAGTCATTGTTCCCAGCTACTGAAGTTCAAGTCTTGCTCTTTACTGAGTTGAAAAAGCAGCAAAGGACAATTGGCTTTCTGGTCAGAAGTTCTGCAGTCTGAAATATTTTGACAGTGTAAAAATAAACATGAAATCTGCGTATTTTCCACATTAAAGAGAAAATAAGTAAGTGCAATGTTGTTTTCCTGCATTTACATCTGTTAAAAAGACCAAATTCAAATTTCTGGGTCCTGGTAGGACTATATACTTCAGTTGATTGAAATAATCCTGAAAACCAGTAGCATACATGTATTGTACCTTGACAGTTTTATTTTTAATCTTGGGATGAAACAAGAGAGTAAAATGTGATATAAATTCAGGAAACATCTTAAAGCTCTGGGCACAAAGCTTCAGAAAACAGCAAATAAAACAACAATCTACTTGACTTAATAGATCTACTGTGAATAACCAGCCACTGCTCCTTAGTCTTTTCTTTTGTAGTCTTAGATCAGTGCACTTCATGTTTTGTGTATTTCTCCGCCTAGGGAAAGAAAGTTAGGTCTTACAGTTTAAATAACGAAAACATTCAGATTTAGAGAGAATAAAACAGTTGCAAACCACATGAAATCTGAAGAACAAACACCCTTAGGAAACAATTCCCTTAGAAAACATTACTTGGTTTGTTTTGGATCAAAGATACTCTGTCAGAGAGGCCTTACATTTGACATCCCCACTGCTCCTGTAAAAGCCATCACACAAGCTGGTGGGAGCTCTGCAAGGGCTTTCACATCACTGTACCTTCCTCAGTTCTGTTCACACACTATTGTTAGATGGAAAATATTTTATGAAATTGATATGAGCTGAGCATGAACTCAGCCTTTTAAAAGTACAAGGAACTGCAGTTCAGCCCTTCATTCTGGACCATTTTCTTAAAAAAGTTTTCAAATTCTTGGCTTTCCAGACACATTAATTCTTTCTTAATATTGCTTCATGTATACAATTTAATCAGTATCAACTGTTTTTCTGCCAAATTCCTTGCAGGATTTCATAGTATACCAAGAAAGTAATTTAAAAAATGTTTACATTTAGCAGTTGGTTGTTTTTTTTTCCCACAAAACAACACCAAGCCATTTAAAGGGTTTTCCATTTACAATTTCCATTAGCTTCAAATTCAGATAAATAAATACCCACAGACATGCCTTACTAGATTCCACTCTAAGTGGGCTGTGGCTTACCTAATCACTTCTCTATACTCCTGGACAGTCCCTCTGTATTCCTTCCAGCTTACCTGTCCATGCTTCCACTTTCTGTATATTCCCTATTACATGTTTGAGTTTTGCAAAGAGCTCCTTGTTCATAACTTCAGGACTCCTGGCATTTTTGCCTGATGTCCTATTCTTCAAGATGGACTAGTTTTGAGCTTTTAGAAAATGATCCTTCCTTATCAACTAACTTTCTAGGAGCTCCCTTGCAGGGGTTTATCCCATGGGATTCTTCCAAGCTGATCCCTGAAGAGGTTAAAATCTGCTGTCCTGAAGTCCAGGTTGTTGTCTGATGGTTACTGCAGCCCAGACTGCCTTTGACTTTCATCTCCCCAGTGAGTCTCTCCTTGTTTGTGAGTATGAGGTCCAGCGAAGCATCTTCTTCACTGGCTCCTCTATCAGTTATGTCAGGAAGTTTCCATCAATACCATCCATGAACTTACTGCATTGCTTATGGCCTGCTGGGTTGTTTCTCCAGCAAATAACCAGACTGGTCCTCCCACGGAGGCAACTTCTTGTCTGTGAAAGGCCTCAACCAATTTTCCTCTTGCTTTGCTGGCCTATAGCAGACACCCACTACAGTGCCAGCCATAATGGTCTGCTCTTTAATCCTCACCCACAATTTCTCAATCAGCTCCTTTTCCAATGCTTTATTGCTAGTTTACAGGTTTCTATATGTATCTTCTATAGAGCCCCATAAAATACACTCCTTAGAGCTCTGACAGTCCAGACCTATAGATTCAATGGTTTCTCTTCTGCCTTGAGCACAAAGCTGAAACTATATATACTCTTAGTTCGGTATTGTAAGCTGGGGAAAAGAGAAGCTCAAATGTATAGGTTACTTTGAACCTCTGGTAGGTTATTGATCTTAAAATTAATCTAACTTTGATGTAGTTTGACATTTTCAAGGTCAGTGGGAGTTGGGTGCCTGCAACTAGGGAGAGAATGTGTTCTATGGTAAGTAAAGTTTCTAGTAAGAAGCTCAGCATGACTGAGATCAAATCACTCTTCCTGAGATCAAATCTTGCTTCTGAGATCAAGGCACCTACATACCTGCATACTATAAGCTTTGAAATCTTTCCTCATCAATATATATACTTTTTAAACAACATTTTATCTGTTCTTCAGGTTTGCTCATCATCCGTAAGACCTTTAGGTGGTATAGTGTGATCATCTCTAGGCACCATAACCAAGAGACATGTGGATCAAGTGCACAGAGCCAAGAGAAATGGTGACCTACAACAAAGGGTTCAGTGAACAATTGCAATTAAAACTGAGGAACAGAAGCCTTAGGAAATTGGGAAATGGGAAAATCCATTTTTTCTACTATGAATATAATAATAATTTCTGCTGTGTCAGTGTTCTTAGATCTTATTTAATTGTGCTAAAGCCACAGGGCACTTGGAGGGTTCTGGAATATAAGCTATGAGAAGTGGTTTTTAAAATAAAAAAATTCTGCCATGTGTTTCCTAGTTATGTTAAATAATGTAAGCAGCCTATATATGAAGATACATGCTCTTCAATCATTCTTGAGGAAATGGAGAAAATTAGGAGAAAACTGCTTTTCAGTCCTTGGGAGTAACAGAAGAGGAATTATAACCCCCCGTTTTACACCTCTCATTCCAAGTGCTCTTGTACCAGATTTAGGGGAAATCCTAGTTCCCACACTGAGGATTATTGGAAAGGGAGAGATGGAGTACATTCCAATACAAATTCTTCCTAAAAATGAAGATATTTACTATTTCACAAATAGAATTCATAATGTTTCCAGAATTGTAAAATATCATTAGCAGCTTATACTGATATTTTCTGCAAATCTAAACTGATGATGTTCTCTTCCACTGAAGGCAATGGAAACAGGTGATTTGATAGAATCTTCCACCCTTTTCCTCCCTCTTTCCTTATTAATCTCCACACAGTCTGTGCATGTTCTACATACAGATAATTCCTTAACCATTTTTAATCAAGAAGGTTTCAGCAATCTAAAAAAGGAAATGATGTTGTGAGATATACTACCTCAAAATGTAAAATAATTCCGTGCTTTCTGTTACTGCACAAGCTTTTCTTCTACCATTTCTATCTCGAGTTTCAAGAGGTGCACTGGTTTCTTTAGTCACGTTTGTACTATGTAGCATCTTACTCTGCAGGAATCTTAGTGATTTTACTGGTACTGTTAATAGAAAAAGTTACTGTTTTGCATGAGCAAAGGCATCTGGATTGGAACAGGAAACAATAGAAAAGATCAGCTCCAGTGAGACGTCTTCACAAAAGATTTTCTCTGTCAAATGCTTGTAGAAATGTAACTTGCAGCAGGGTAGGACAGGGCATTGATCTGCAAAACCTCTTGAGTCCATTAACGCCTCTGATCACTCAAAAAAAAATGTGGTTCATTTAGATTTCAGGTATACAATGTGAGAACATAGTTACACTCTTGTGGGTTGCATTGACACTGCCCTTCCCCTGCATTTTCCCTACAGAGTTTGTGTTATCTGACTACTTTGCTATTCTCAATCTAAGTATATGTTTGGGCATTTTGTAATAGGAAAAGGCTGAACCATTAATTATGATTCTGCTGTTGCTGAAAACATTAGTCTTTTTAGGCTCTCACCATCCACTGCTTCTACCCTAACATAGTTGTTTGATAAATATATTTCTGTTAGGCATTGTCTCTGACATAAAGGCATAAAAAAAATGATACCTTGCTGTGGTCCTTTTTTGATTTCTTTTGCTTCTCTGCTAGAGTAGACTGTTATTTCTCTTCATTATGGTTTTTACACTTTGAAATAGAACTGACTCCATTCTATTCACTTTAAAAATATTTCTAAACAATATAAAATCAATTCTCCCCTTTTGTACTTAATATGAAAATGCTCTTATTAATGTTTCATAATCCATCCCTAAGGTAAAGTCCTACTGTCTCTTAACAAGATTTTATGGTTATTTTGATTTCTCCTCCCTCTTTCTCATTTTTTCCTCTCATTAAACTAATAAAAAAATAATAAATTCATGCTGCACTGAAAATACCATTTGTTTCTGAAAGGTCAGGTAACACACCAGTTTTGTGCCAAGGGAAATGGATCTTTGGTGACTTGGGAAACTGTAAGTAGAATGTTATGCAAGGAATATTTTATTTTATATCTACCCCCGAACATGCCTCTGTAATAATCCTGTATTGGCTGAGCATCAACAGTGGAGATTATTCTTTTATAGTTCTAGTTACATTCCCTCTCTTTCATTGATCTTTCATTATATTAGTTTTATTGCTCATTTTCCCCAGATTTGTGAGTCTCTAGTGCTATTACTAGCATTAGTTTTGGGAATAGCTGCTCATGACTTCAAGTAAAAATCTCATAGCCTGGACCTGCATATTATGCAGGTTCCTTATAAAAGAAACAGAGGCTTCAGTCAGTATTGTCTTACCCATCAGTACTTTTAGATGATTATGGTTTCAAGGGGTTTTTTCTTTCACCATCTTCAGCTCTCACTGAAGATGGTGAAAACACCAGCTTGCCCTCTGACTCTTCTGGGATTATCATCCCATCAGCACTCAAGAGGCTTCAGTTTTTAGTCCTGTCTTCTCCACAGTTTTCCTGTTGTCTTCCTAATTTGTTGTTGAGTGTCTTTATTCTCCTTTATAATTTAAATTCACACTTCAAAACCCATGTTGCTAGCCCAAATGCAGTGAAAACACATTTTTCATACACATGTAGCAAACTTATCAACTTTATCTAATAATGTTTATAAATAAGAGCCGAAGAATTGCTTAGACTGAGTATGCTGCTACATATGTAATGGCATGCAAAAACATATCCATGGCAGACTGTGTGAGGTTTGTCTGTTCTAACTCAGGAGTTATAAGGTGACACAGATAAAAGCCTTCCTCTATCAGAAATGAAGAGAAATATGCATCTCTTTAGTCAATTCCACTCATACTAAGATATATACCCCAGAACAATCCTCTGAAGATATGTATTGACAGGACTTTTATGAAGCTTAATTTTCCTAAGTGAGTTTGCATGCCAAGCAGGAGGACATCTAGGGAAGACTGACATGAGGAATACATGAAGGAAGAGGGCTACAGGAAAGAATAGGATAAGGTGGAAGGTAAGACAGAAATAGTCTTTACTGGTGTAATAATGCACAAAAGGATTCTACATGCAGCACCCATTGTACTAACCCCATATCGCTCCTCTTTCATATTTTCTGCTCTCTCTTTCTTTTCTTTTTGAGAGGTATGCTACTAGTGACCAAAGTATTCACTCTAAATAATCCTTAGTCCTAAAACTTCCCCAAATAGATCACCTCTTTGGGTTCTTTTTCAGCTGTACAGGATGAAACAAGTAAGATGATGTCAGTAGGGACCCTTTTATTACAGTGTAATCTATTCACATTATTTGTTCATTTTATCCATATTCTTACATCTGGAAATCTCAAGAGTTTAATACTCTATTTCAAGTTGATTAAAACTACTTGCTCAATCAAGTTCTGACAAAACATAAAAAGAAAAGCGTCATCCTAGGAGATTACTGACTGGAGGGATTAAGCAAACATTGATTTATTGTTCTTGTCCAATGAACCTTTTGAAGATGGCCTCTCAGTCTCGATGACTTCTGCAGAATGTTCTCTATCCCAGCAGCTGCTTCAGCTTGGGAGCAACCATATGATCAGTGCTTAATGCTCTCTGTTATCTGACACTTCTTTGTATACCACTGCAGCTCTTGATTTTACACAAAAGCCTCTTTTTCTCCCTGGGGAAGATACGCATATAGCACACTGAAAGATAATGAAATTACTCTGGGCAAATAACTGTTCAAGTGGAAACAATTGCTGATAGGATTGATAGTATGCCGATTGAAGATAATGGCCAAACTCCTATAATAGTGTAATAAGACTTGTGAGCAGAGCTGCCTTCATCCTGCAGTTGGTCAAAATCTGTGTATTCATGCTTTCTAATTTGTGAGTTAAATTCAGTTGGCATGAAAGCAAAACCCGAGTTGTATATAGCCCATATTGCTAAACCACAATGTTAAAAAACTAAATTGGATGATACATTTTGTGATTTCCAAAGTTTAATCTATTTGTGAAGAAAAGGTGCTTATAACAAACAAATAAATAAGTGATGCTACACTGCAGTTTTACATCCAGTGAAGGCTAAGAGCTGTACTGGCATGAAGGATCACAGAGTATGCATGCATTGAAGAAACCCATCGCTTCACGTGTATCCAAAACCCCCATTTTCATATAGTGCACTTGGGAAGTGCCATAGATTTTACTCAAGTAATTCCAGTAACATTACATGCAGTTTTCATCTTAAATCTGTTTTCTTTAGCCCTCCCTTTGCAAAGCTGAACACCCTGTTTTCCACTGTTAATCTGTGAAAGTCTCATATGAAGCTAAGATCTCTGAAAATGGCTTTGCTCAAACCCCAGGTCTATCCATTTCACAGATTCAGGTCCTTCCATGAGCAGAGAGGGAGGGCTTTTCCTTCCCAGGGGAACAAAGCTCCAAGCTGCCACCCTGCAGGAGGGGGTGGAATAAAAGCTAAGATACTTTGTGTTTCCAAGAGAACTGTGACGGGTCTGCACTGAATATTGCAATGTCAAAGATTTTATATCAGTGTAAACATTAAACATACCTTTTTTTGCATATGAGTTCAACTTGTGAATAAATATCGTGGTAGAGTTTTTAAAATGTATTTTTCATCTGCACAGCTTCAAACATGAAAAATAACCTTTCGCCTCCATAAAATAGATCTCATTTTGAAAAATGCTTTAGTTGTTTATTATCGAATGCCATAAAACCCTCTCTTAAATTTGCCACCTTATTTTCACAACTATCTGTATTTTATCACTTTTTTCACAAGGAAATAATTTATTTCTGTTTAGGCTTGCCTTATTACTCATCTGTTTCTAAGAGCAGAGAATTGGGAAATTTTAAGGATAGAAGAGATCTTGGAGAATTAAGACAGTAAGAAAGATGGAGAACCTGAGATGAAGTGCCACTGAAGGGGACTGCAATTCAAGTTTGTGAAACAGGGAGTAAGAATAAGAGAGAAGCAAAGACAAGATTTCCAACACACCCTGAAGCCACCCTCAAAATTGGGATTTGCAGAATCTGTATGGCTGCACTGCATAATACAGTGACAGGCAGTTTGACTGGCACTTACAAAACCTTAACGTACTAAGTCAGAACCCTTTCTGAGTGTCTAACTTACAAGCTATTGTAATCACAGTGATAATCTGACATGTGGCCTTCAAACTAGGCAAATAAAGGAAATGAATTAGCATTGCCTTGAAAAAAAAAATCTATTTATGAAAGACTTAACTATGAAGGACTTGCTCAAGAAATGACTCTGCAAGACAAAACCCAACACATTCTCATAACTCATAAACATTAAGAGTGATCTACATGAACAGTCCTCATTTTTTTTCTATAAAATGCCTTTAAAAAGCAGTCAAAGTGCATCTTGAAATCATGTGTACAATTTAAGAAACAAGGATGGGCTTGATTCTTTCAGTAAAACTGACGAGAAAGCTTCTGTTTGCTTTAATGCTACAAGATCAAGTGACATATTTTTATATAAAATTTCATCAACCCTGCTGAGATAGCAATTTATTTTCAGGGTTTATAGAAAATAAAAAACCCACCCAAAACAACACTGTCAGTATATGATGGGGGTGAGTCCCTTGAGGCATTGGCTCTGTCAGACATGGGGGGAGCTCCTGGCAGGGTCTCACAGAAGATGCAGTGAGTGATCTCTCCTTGTCTTTATCTTGACCCACGAGCCATTTTAATATGCATTGCATTTTCTCTCCCCTGTCCGGCTGAGTAGGGAAGGGACAGAGCAGCTTTTGGGGGCACCTGGCATCCAACCAGGCTCAACCCACTGGAATACATCAGGATGGATAGGATTTTTAAAGGAATCTGAAGACAGACGTACATCTATGTAAGTTTTTTGACAAGTTATGTCAAATAAAAATAATGAGCTTGTCTGTAAAAAGCAAATGAAATCGTGCTTGTTCAATATACTGTTTGCTACAATGAATTTGTACATTGGAATGAGACATGCAGAGGAATTTCAAGCTGCTCTGAGTCTTGTGTAGCTTTACTTAGAAATTAATAATTTACAACCAGAAGTTTACAAATAGAAAATACAGATATTTGACTGGGGGATTTTGTGTTCATTATTACTTTCTTAACTTAATGAAAAAGCCTGTGGAATAAAATTGTGGATGTAGAGTCATTTAACTTTGAAACCTTTCCTTCCTTGTTATATACACACGACCATAAAATTGACATTCTTGTTAGTCCATTTATTGTTTTACTCACTGTCTGTTAATAAAATTTAGTTACATAATTTGATTTTGTTATGCCTATTTACCTTTCTCTGTGAAAAAAAAGATAAAACCTCTCTGTAGGGAGGTTACTGCTTTCCCTTCTCTTTGTCTATTTAGAACTTATTTTCTGCAGATCCTATTATATGTTGTCTTTTCACAGCCTCCATAGGCTTTCCCCACAGCATCAGGAAAAAAACAAAACCCTTACCCAACCAGAGCTAAGACAGAAGCCATTATTTGGACAGTCTATTCAGTCAGTAGCTCCACTGTACAGTAAGATTCCTCTGAACAAACAAGTGCTTTGATTACATACTGCTGGAATAGCAATGCTGGCCTACAGTTTTATGTCCGTAGCTGCTTTCTGGCTGCAGAAGCCAAATTCCACTCTGATGATCTGTAATTGCTTTTGACTGAGTAATTTTTATCCTCTAGATTTGCCAGCAGTAGCAGACATGATGCTGCAAGGCAGTGACAAATCCCAAAGTAACTTTCAAAACTACAGCTTGAGAAACCAGTAGAAGAGTTGTTGAACTGACCAGTAAGGGTGCAGAGAGATTGAAAAAACTTGAATTTCTAAGTCTACATGTATATTAGGAAAAAAAAATCCACAGTGAAACTGGGGTTGCATTGGATTTTGAAATACATGTCCTTGTAGACCATTTCATGGCATTTTCCCAAGGAAACACACTCCATCAGTGTGTTTCTAGTTCAGCTGCCTATACCATTACCCTATTTTATTATATAGCATCTGTCTTGTACAAGGGAAAACAATCATGACAATCATGGAGGAAAAAAGAGAAAAAAACAACAGCTGAGAAACCAGGAATACAGATCTTGTACTGTTAATGTTCATCAAATAAGAACAACTGGCAGGATTGTGTATCTGAAGGATACAGAAAGGAAAAAGATACAACTTTATAGACTCACATGAGCAAAATGTACTGATTTAATTATATTTTGTTTTCTTTTAAAAGGTAAATTTGCAAAGTAATGCATATAATGTTTAACTAAGAGGGAAATCCTTTCCTACTTTCAATGCCAACAAGAAGTTTCCTCACCTTCCATTTTGCTCCTCCTCCTCATCCCTGTCAAGTTGCCAATTAGCTTCTGCTTAGGTTCCTGTTCTTTCTTTCAGACTATCACATCCTGCATGTTTTGTTCCTCTTCAGACTTTGAGTGTTCTGTTTTTTTAATGTCGTGCTTTCACTGTTTTCTTCCTTTCTTACTTAGCAGTTGTCCCCTCATTCCTGGAAACATTTAAAGTCACGTTGGATGGGGCTCTGAGCAACTGGATCTAGTGGAATATGTCCCTGTTCATTGCAGGGAGGCCGGAGTGGATGACTTTCAAACCCAAAACATGATTTTTATGATTCTATAGCCTCCAGATTTCAAAAATGCATTGCCTCTTAGCAAGGATGTCCCCCATGTTCTTTAAAGTGTGGCCAAACACAAAGCTGAAAAACAAACCATTAGAATTCCTGTTATGACAGCAACTTACAGGTTAGGCTTCTTAAAAAAATGTGCTCTCCTGCCCACTCCAGGTCACTTTTCTCTTCAAACAGAGAAACTGGCCTGGTTTCTGTATTGCTTAGAAATAAAAATCATGGCAAGTTGTGATTTTTTTTCGTGTGGCAATCTGAAATACTTTCAATGAAACTGGTAAAACCTTCAAAGTCTATACAGAGGTACTTGTCGGATTTAAATTCATTTGACAGGTTTTTTCCCAGCCAACCATCTGTGTGTCTGTTCTGATAGCTTAGTACAGCAGGAATAAATTATATACTTACTTGTCAGCTCTCAAACATTTTTTTGTTTCCCATGTCCTAAAATCTGTTTTGATATGTGTGCATAAACATATGTGAAGGAGTATACATATACAACAACCCCTTCCCCCCCAAAATCATCCCAGAACTCAATTTTTTAACAATACTTAAAAAACATTACAAAAAATTGTGTCCGCTTAAGTACAGAGTAATATATTAAAAGTGTAGAATATTGGTGAGCAAGAGATAAAGTTTTGCTCTGTTGGCTTCAATAAGAATACCAGAAACTCCAAATCATTCTTGTCAAGTAATTTCCAACTATGAAAAATCTGAACTGCATGAAGACCTGTGAAGGACTTCTGGAATATAATGGATGGAATACCACATTTTTAAAGTAGTCAGTGGGGGTTTTTTTGTGTTTGTTTTTCACACCCCACTGCACAAGGTTTAGTACACCAAGTTAAGGAGGCACAAAGAAATTCACTTCCAGAGAACTAATTCACTCCAGGACCAACATTTTCTCCTGGCTCTGATCCAGTTACAGGTTCAGCATCATTGACTCTGCACTTTTACAGTACAGTCGTGACTGCATCCACTAAAGCGACAGAAGTGAGATATATCCAGAGTTAGAATTGTTCATTTATGACAGCATTATGGGTCAAAACAGAATCAATAACACTGGAAATGTGAGGAGCACATTTAAAGTTAAATTAGGCTGAAAAAAAAAAAGATGTAATTTTAATATAACCATTTTTTTCCCTAGTCTTAAAAATTTTAAATGAAACCTTGGACTTGTTGAAACATTGTTCCCTTGAGAAAAGGCATTACTAATCTCGACTCCTACATCACCAAAACCATTTTGCCTGCCAGTTTTCTGTCACTTTTATGAGCTTTTGAAATTGTTTAACAACAGAAGTTGCATTTTCTTATTAATTGGGAAACTGTTCACCTAGACTGGCAGATAATATTTCTTCCCTAATAGATTTATATTATAGCAGGCTGAAGTATTTATATTCAAAATGTTCTTGCTGTAATCTTTAAGAATTCTACCATCTATATCATAAATGCAGATTGAATGAGATGTTTATAGGTTTCCTTTAGTTACTAGCATATATTAACTAGGGAATATCAGAAACAGTGGCAGTCATGTTCTAAAAGCTGTATTTCCAACACTATGAACTTATTCTTGGTATACCAAAGACTTCTCATCCTAAGATTTTATGAAGTCTGCAGTCAGACTATGATCTTAGAAGTAAAGAATGAGGGAATGAATATTGAGTTAAATGTTTACTGTTAAATTGTGAGAATTAATAATATTGAATGGAGTGTCAGGAAGGGCAAAGCAAAGATCAGACTACCTTTTGTAAATCAGTATGAATCTGTACAAATTTGTAAACCTAAGGCACATTACTGAGTAATCAGACTTGAATATTATTTATTACTTTAAAGGCAAAGCAAACTACACATCACAATTACTTATAACTGAGCACCTGCTTCTTACTTCATGGAAAAGCAAAGTTCTTTGACTTTAGCCACGTTCCAAAGCTATGGAATACACTGCAGATTTGGTGCCTCTTTTGAATCTTGACTTTCCTGACATTCAATGCTATGTTAACATTAAAGTTTAGAAGATGTTAAACTGGACATCTCCCTTTGTGCTCAAGAACTGGAATGGCTGAAATGGGCATGGCCATGGAGGCCATTAAGCTAAATGCTCCTAAAAGAGCTACAAGATGGGCTTTATTACAATAATTAACCATAAGTGACTACCAAATTACTAAGGATAAACATTCTTGATAGGATAGTATAGAAGAAATGTAGTCCCTTGGAATATGATCGCAGAAGACATTATTATTGTATCAAGACATTCTATACCATTCAGGTAATAAAAAATATTTTAATGTGAGCTCTTTTTAAAAGCAAACAGGCCTTAAAATAAATGCATACATTTTTAAGAAGGAGCACAATCACCACAGGTTTCTGGATTTGTAATTTTATAGCTCTAACAGTCTGCAGACATTACATCAGCTATCAAAGACACTGAAACTACAGCAACTGTCCCAGCAGCAGCACCACCCATCTTATAAGTTGGCCAAGTGCGTTGAGATCATAATGATGTTGGTCATTATTTCAGACTTTCTTTTGAACTTATTTTGGTTCATTTAGAAGCACTTCCTACCACTGGGAAAAATGGCTCATGAGTTCATAGATCTAATGTTCTACTCAACTTTCTGATTTATGTATTATACTGTGCCTTCACGGAAATTTACACTCTTACTGTTCATTTCACTGAACAATTTAAGAATACATAGAAATCAAATTTCACTTCAAACAATCTGCTGTTTCACAAATAAAGCAGTATGGAATAAACTAAGATAGAAAGGTACCTCAAGAAAGGCAAGCAAATAGGTTTGCAAGCTCTGACTCAAATATATAACCAGATAGATATGACACTGGAAGAACATGAAATCCTCCTCTATTTAGTTGTATAGATCACAGAATTCTGTAGAGACAGTGCACTGCAGATCAAAATTTGAAGGAGCTCTAATGAATGATGCTCAGATGAAAAAGTCAATGAAAATGTCCAGCTGCACTAAAAAGACATGCAGTCACCATTTATGCAACTGATGCATGTAATAGGTCTTGGAAAGGAAAAGAAAATTGTTATAAACAGACTCTCTGGCAAAGTATCAATAGAATTAATTTTTGAGTTGTAAGGGACATGTAGGGCAGTGGAAATAATTTTAAGTAGAGGACAGCATATACTATTGGAAATTCTGAGTGCTATCACTGGAAGATTGTGATCATTCATATGGGTTCAGAAATGGAACACAAGTTGAAATTAATTCTAATTTGTACATGGTGTTTATTAGAACATATAGATTACATATTTCTGCTCCAGGTAGATGCAGCATGACTGTGAAAAGAAATGATTAACCTTTTCCCAGCATGGCATGAGACAAGATGGGCACACAGTATAGGGTTTCATTTCAATAGCTGCCCACCCTCCTTTGAGGATGTGCAGTGGTCCAGCCTCTCTTGGTCCCTCCACAACACTCAGTGCAGTGTGGGGAACCAGAGAGACACTACATGCTGTGCTGGAAATGTGCAAGTGCCTATGAGAGGCTACAAAAATGTTTCTGCCTCCTGCTCCCCTATTTTTTATACCTCTGACAGCACAGAAGCTTGCAGACCCAGAACTCAGACAGCTTTCCCTGTGCACCACAACCCACCCCAACACCTAAAAAGTCTTGCAAGTGGTACTTTAGCAGTAATACAAGCCAGTGTCAATATGGCATCGAAGAAGGGACAAGAACTGACGTGGGATAAACCCAACACAACCCCAACACACATAAGAAGAGAAGAATACTTCTTCAGTCACCATTTATAGGTTGAGTTTTCAGATGTCCAATACTGTCACAAAATCCATAAATTGGAATAAATATTTAGGAGAAAAAAAACCTTTTTGCTATTTGTGAAAAGCCAGAAGAAACCTATCAAAAACTTAGATACAGTTTGGGTTTTATTTTTAACTATTATTATGATCTGTTTTTTAAGATCCTCACACAGAAAGAGTTATAAATTGTAAGGACTATACCAATAAATTTTCAATTAAATAACTAAATTAACGTAGAGAAATTTAATTAAAGCTGCACTGGTTTTCACAAATGCCGTTAATTAAGCTACTATCTAAAATTAAATCTCACCCAAACTTTTACATTTCTGCAGCTCATCAGATGCAGATATAATTAAAATTCCAGAAGTTTGCCTATGCATCTGAATATTAAAAAAAACCAAAACAAAAAAGCCCCCCAACCAAGACCTGCTGAAGTAGTTTGAGAGGCTGCTGCTTTAATGGGATTTGCACAGTCCTCCGAGTGGGAGAACAGCACATAAAAACCCCTCAGAAACAAATCTCGGTTTTCAAATCAGCACAGATTTTTTCATGTAGTGGAACAGCCCAAGAACCTTTGAAAATTTGCTGCAAGTGAAGGGTAACAGATTGACATGACCAGGAAACAGGGAGATAAATCCTGCTGCCTTCGTATGTGCCTTCCACTGAAGTAGGTAGGACCAGCACAGGGAAGGCAGGCAGCACTTTCACTTCTATCCAGGAGCAGATGTGGGCATCCTATCAGACAGCAAAATTGCTTTTTCATAAGGAAATATATCTGATCTGGTAGCCTAAATGATCCCTCTTCCTTTCTTGACCTTCTACTGACTGATTTTTATTTTGGTCAGGCGAAGACTGGTCAGTTTTATCAGTCAGTTAAATGCAGATTGATTTTCCCAGGTGAGAGCAAAATCACCTTTGTTTTACATAGCAAGTAAATATTTAACAAAAACATTTTAGGTTTTGGCTGATCCAGAAAAAGAGATACCCAGATATCTGGGAGGTTTATTATTGCATTACTTAGGATCAGAGAGCAGTCTGAAGGATTACTCTTTGTGAGGGGAAAAAAAAAAAAAGATTATTAACTGAAGTACAGTTGAAGACTCATATTTATTGCAAACGACATTGATTTCTTTATTAAAACAGCCATGTGCTGTAACAGAACAAATGATGACTAAACCAATGGGTCATTCAGAACTCAGACTGGGAGCTGGTCATTTCAACAGCTCACTCTGGAAGTGGCAGCTCCTGTGAGCACAGTAATGCAGTACTCATGTCCCATCCACGTCGCCACTACATAGGCAGGTCCTTCAGGCGTTCTGAGAGCATACAAAAGGTAAAATAATCCTCTGGTGTTAAAGACACAAAGCTGAAACACTCGAAAATGTATGAACATTTCCATGACAGGTATTTATTGTACTCTCTGTCAGAAAAATTATGCAGAAGATAAAAATTGACCACATTTTTTTGGTAATACTGCATGCATTCAATCCTCTTTTGGGAGTAACATGGATGGTAATCCTGTGTCTAATGTAACGAAATTGAAGGTTCAGAACTGAAACCCAAAACCTTTATCTGAAAAGCTTAATTTAAGCAGGAAGATGATTCAAGATCTGGATATTTGTGTCCAACTTGTGGCACAGACATGCCTCTGGATAAATATGCAAACAGAGTGCAATTCTCTTTAAAATAAAAAATCACATAGGTTTACCTATGTTGGTTTAAACTTACCATCTGAAATTCAAGGCACAATTGCCCTATCATTTTATGAAGAGTAAGAAAAGGGAAAAAAAAAACCAAACCAAACCAACAAACCTCCATAGTATGATATCAAAAGAGTAAAATTTAAAAGACTTATGTGCTCCCTTTTGAAAGTCTGTCTCTCCTTGGAGGGAAAAAATCATTAACTTTTTTTTCTGTGTACAGAAAATGAATGTGTTTCGCTTCTTGCATAGTGAAATCTGGAGAACGTACACAAATAACAAATGGTAGTAAAAATCCATAGAAGCTTGAAGATTGAGCAACCTGTGACAATCTTTCTTTCTGTGGGCACTTGAATCACCATCTCTTGCCTTGAACTCCCAGTGAAACAGGACCCAGGGAAATTTAATAATAATAATAATGATCCTTGTTTATTATTATTATTATTATTAATATTAATATTATTCCAAAAGGTGGGGCAGCCTGGAACTCATACAAGAAACTGTCATTCTATTTGCTAAATACATGGAGTACACAGCTAAAATTTTGAAATGGTTCAAACTTTTATTATCTTCAGAATATTACATTCCAGCATTAACACCTGACAAGTAAAAAAAAAAAGAAAATTATGGGATGGTCTGCTCTGAAGAGCTTTAGAGGTCTGCTCAGACCATGGCTGTGTCTTTCACTAACTCTGATCTTAAGGGATTTCTTGGGAAAAGGTAGTGATTTGTACAACTGCCATGAATAAAAGCCTCCATCACCTTACATTGCACTTTTCTTCTCTCCATCCCTTTCTTTTCTTTGCACTTTAGATTATAAATTTCCTAGCTGTGTTCTCTGTTTGTTTAATGATTTTATTTCTAGCCTTTTTTTTTACAAATAGTATGATTGCCAATGGTATGATAGGCAAGGAGAAGCTTACATGAAGAGGAAGAAAGGAAGTTTCAAGGACAAAAAAAAGCAATGAGAGAAACTTAAAAGAGCATCAAGGAGATTGTAGGCAGGGGAAGATTAAAGGAAAAAGCAGCAGACAACTGTGATTTTCAGCTATAAGGGATTCAGCAGCTGTCATTAAAACCTGCAGCTCTGCTTGAGACGTATTGATCACACTATTTCAATGTTTTCTGTACAACTTAGAGAGGCCTCTGTTTACCTCAAATTATAGCAATTCTCAAGATAATACTTATCTCAAACAACTACTTTTTAAGAAGAAGGAATATTATACTGTATTTCTTCCTCTTTTCTTTTCCAGAAAGGGATGTTGAACTTCCATTGTTCTGTTTACCTGGTCACTAACACACAAGTATCAAAATACCCTTCATGCTAAAGATGAGGCTTTTCTTTTTTTAGGAGAATCATTTATACATACAACTCCTTAATATTGTAGGCACTTCTTACAGTGATTATCCCTGTAGGGTTTATGAAGATAACGGAGAGTACAGCAACTCTGTATTGACAAAGTACTGGAGGGTTGTAGCCAATCCTGGTAAAATGGGATAACACCATTAGCTTGTGGACAACTGTATAAAGTTTGTTTCTGGGATTTATATTTTGCACACAATATTCTTGTACTGATATACAAAGCATATTTCCTAAACAAGCAAACACTTGTTTTCATAAATACTAAGATAGTCCTTGTTCCAAAGGTTTCACAGAATATTCTGAGTTGGAATGGACACACGAGAATCATCAAGTCCAACTATTACCTTCCTCCTGGATATGTCAGGAATAATTTTTCCAAGTGAACTCGCAATTCTTAATCACACACATCCTTTAAAATGCATTGTATTCTAAGATATAAAGGTTAGAGGACAAAAATGCAGGAGGTAGGATGATTCATGTTTTCCACACACCTCTGTTCTTGTAACACTCTTTTTAGTGTTATCATTTTTTTGTACGTATTAAAACCACCTGTATCAGTCTAAACTATAGAATTATATTAGATTTTGGGCAAAAGGGAGAAGGCCAAAAAGAAGAGAGAAAAGAGCACATTCATAGTGTCATTTTCTTTCAAACACAAAGCCCATAATGTTCCAAAGATTTCTCATTCCACTGTGAGAAAAGTTAAACTGTCCCTTATGTCTTGTCGTCCTCTCTAGGTACATTAATGACATTTTTGTTCTGATGTGACTATGGTAAGAATCAAAATGCCTCGGCTTTAGGGTTTTTTTTCATATTTTATAATACACTAAGCTCCACAAACCTTCGTAGAAAATAGAATACTCTTAATTATGAATAAATTAACTAAATTAGCAACATGAGATGGATATGAAATTAGAGGACTGTTAATTGAAACTGCAAACACAGCTGTATCCAGCTTAGAGATGAATCACACCAGTAATGACGCAGATGTTTATAAAATGTGATTATGTGTAGCAGGAGCATACTATTGAAACTCCCCAGCCTATTCTTATATTGTGTCACTGAAATGGTTTTTAAACCCATGAACACCAGGAATCAGAATCTCAGGGATGGCAAATTAGGCTCCCTGGATATGTGAATTAGTGTTGTCTGAATGTCAGCAATTTAATTCTCCAGCTTTCAAAGAATGTAGAAATGGAGCCAAAACCAAACATCTGTTAGTTATATTCTCATTCAGAAAAAAAATAAACTAAAAATCCTAGCAAGTTAGATCCTGAAAATGAGACAGTCAGATACAGTATCTCTAAGCAGTAACACTGCTGTGTGAATATACTGATCATATCATTAATATAACGTGATTGCTCACAAAATCTCCTTTGTGAATACATCTTTTTGGAACTATCCCTCCAAAGTGCTAGAAGGATCAGGAACAAGAGTTAATTCCTACCTGAAGTTTTAAGAATTGATTAGCTTCCTAAAAACAGCAAATCAGGCTCTTGATTTCAGATTTTACACCTTCCCTAGGATGTTTTTTGACAAACTGTACATTTTTTTGGTACATTTTTTCTGGCACAAAAAGGCACAAATGTTGCTCTTGGGTCATACAAGGATATCTGAACCATGCAGGCTCAGCAGGGCTAAAAGTCAGTACAATTGTGAGGGATGGCAGAGCAGACAAAGCCAACAGCCCATGGTGGCTTAAGCTTGAACATACCAGTCTAAAGCCTGCCTTGTGCCTCCTGTTTCAAAGAGCAGTGTTACCACTCAATGCCACATCACAGCATGGAAATGTTACATTAAAGAGTCTGTGAGTTGTTTTCTGGAATAGGTCACAGGTTATCAGAAGTACATTTTACAGCATCACTGTTTTCCTTGACTATAACTATACTTTCAATGAACATGCTGAATAATATAAGACCATAGTTTTGTCCAAAGCCCTTTCCACACACTGGAGTGAACTTCACATCACAAAGACACCATTAGCTGTGATTTAGGGACCTCAACCTATGTAACAATAATTACTTGTTAACAAAAGTTTACATGACTTAAAGCTTGTTTTTGTGCCCCCCCTTTTCTAGAGAACAGAACAGACCTTTAGGCTATGTAAACTGTCAGAACTACAGTGAAATTAAAAGGCTACTGTGACTTACACCAAATCAACACAATGTCTTTCTAATTTAACCAAATTTTATAACAACCCTTTCTGATCCACAAATGCTTACTTACCTAAAAACATGTAAACTCATGTGCAAGATAGTTAAAATTATTAAAAAAGTTATATGGGGTGTCATTGACAAAGCTGAAATAATTGCCATGACCTGGCACTGCTAAACATCACAGGCTTATCCCACCAGCCGTGGGAATTACTGAACACAGTCTAAGGATATGGGGACACAGTGCTGAGAGAGAAAAGTGGTGATCATAAAACTGAATTTGCCTCTGTCTTTCAGAAACTTCATTTGCTGGGAGCTGACCTCCTATTCACTGGTGAAGAAAAGAGATTAGATCTTTGCTTTTTAAAAAAGGAAGGTTGCATGATTTCTGCAACAGACCAGTTTCTCACATGTCATTCACAGCTGAATAAAGATAAAAAGGCTTTATGAGAAAAATGTAACCTCCTCCCCTTGAGAGGTAAACCCAGGCAGATTCAGGGGTATATTGCAGCTAGCTAGGACAACTCATGTGCAAACCAAATTCAGCTATCTTACCTCTTTGGCTGGCAAAAGTACAGACAAAGTCAGCTCAGGATTGGAAATGTGATGTTTTGAGATAAGGAACTGTAATGCTTGGATATACAGGAAACACAAAGCTCTTTTATGAAAGACACATTCTTTTGTTTTTTCTGAATACCCCAAAAATCGCTGCACTGCTCAATGAGTGCTGTATTATCAGATATATGTCAATTAAGTAGGACAGAACTCATTGTTTTTACAGAGGAAGGAGTCATAAATGAGGGTTTTGGGAGAAAAGGGACACAAAACACTTGAGGTCAATATGAGAAATCAGAAAAATGAAAGTGAAAACATCCAACAGAATGAATATACTATCTACAAATGTAGCCTTAAGCTTATTTTTCTGGATTGATAATGCTAATTAATTTTGGTTTAAAACAAACTGCAGTAGAGAAACAACTTTGAACATCTGACAAAATGGAAGAGAAAGACTAGTTGAGTCTTCAACCTACACACTTGAGCCTTCCAAAAAATTATGGCATACCCTAAAGAATGCCTAGGACTTGGAGGTCACTATGATTTTCCAAGTACAAAAGAAATAAAAAATTATTAATAAAATCTGAAATTGCAAGCTCTGGGTCAAGAACCATAATTTGTACTATGTTTATTCTTCAACTAAGGAGTGCATTTCTAAAGGTTACTGCAGTGTCAGTTTTTTATAAAGTAACAGCAAGCACAGGAATTGAACAGCTTAGATGAGCCACATGAAGCAAGAGGTGTCTTGTAATACCTCTTTTTGCCAGTGTTGAGTGAATCCAAATCAGGGAGGGCTTAATAGAAAACATTTGCACACATAAAGTATAACAGGATTTGAACCATTCTGGCTATAAAGTGCCCTCCTCCCCAGCAAACATACCATTACATCACTTCCACACTGCCCATAATGTTCTACACAAGGATACAACATTCAGCTTTACTCAAGCCATATTGAAAACTACAACGGCAACTTCGCAGAGCACCTTGTGAAAATATTTTGAAAATGACACACATAATCTTCTACAAAGTCTGGTTTCAGATCTGTGTCACAACTTAATGCTACTGACATTTTTAGTATTTTAAAGACTATTATTAACAGTGCTTCTAAAGCAAAAAAAAAAAAAAATAAAATTCTTAGCTTAAAGTCTCACTGAAGTAAAAAGATTTGAAAAATATAGCACAAAATACTACCCAGTTTAAAGACTATAAAAGCTTTCTGTAACCTGAAAGTAGATAGCCTGACATAAAAATACCTGCAGTGATATAACATATAATTGATATGTCAGAAAGACACAAAATGACTCAACAAAGAAATAAAAAGGGCTAACATTAACCTATTGCACTGGAAATTCATCTGTTATCTCTCTACCTTGGGATTTTAATCACTTTAAATGAAGCTTCTTCTTCTTCTAAAAAAAAAAAATCACATCATTTCAGAAGAAGAAGGGATTAGTGAAAATGGGGAGAAAGAGAAATATGTTTTGCCAGTTTTACATTCTCCCTCTAAAAACCTTTAACAATACTTTGGCACTGGTACTTGGAATCTAAGGGGTTTTATATTGTTTCCAATCCAAGGGTATTCATTAAGGTTTCATTGAGTTACAAGCCTCTGAAAATCACATTAGAGAGCCTTTACAGGGCAGCTCTTAAATCCAGTGAATGCTCTATCTGCGACAAACGTGTTCCACATTCAAAGCAAACCCTGTACATCTGCTCTAACCTCGCTTCAAAGCAGGCGGGCGCCAGCGGACAGACGATCCCTGTCAGCAGCATGTATTCCCTCCAGGAGAGGCAGCAGGACCAGGAATTGCAAGGATTCATCAGCCTCCTGGTGTGGACAGAGAACTGACAACACACTCTGCCCTACCTGATCCTGTCCTCTTCCATTGCTTTTGAAAATCTAACCTGCAAATGATGAGCTCTGGCAGTTGATAACATTTTGGAAAGGAAAAGGACCTGTGAAGTGGAAGCTGAGATTGGAGACTGACTTATAATTGCAAGGTTCATTTTGGTTTTCTCCTTGTTTGCTGTCACTACTCTGCTGCTAACTTTGTGCCTTTCCCAGCTATTCAGCCTCACGTGTTCTTACCTTAAAAAATCCTAAATTTTATAATGAGCAGCTTAGACATAGCTGACTGGGACCAGGTCATACACCTGAAAAGGTGTTGCAAAAAATCAGGCAATATTCTTCCAAAGGAAAAAAATGAAGCTATCTGCAATTTTAGCATCCAAGGTAAAAACTTCAAACTCTCACAGACTACACCTCTTTCTAGGACTGAAACCCAGACCCTTACTCTCCAAATGTAACTTCCACACTCCTTGTCAAAAGCATTTTTGCAGAAATAATTTCGGTTAGTGGTTTTGAGATGAACAGGTATTATGGATTGTGAACATTAAAGAATACAATTTCAATGGTGGTTAGCAAATAAGTTAAAAGGCTACAAAATGGATGATTTAGCTAAAACTACTTGACCAAAAAGCAACAAAACTAGTGGATGTTGGTTTCCAGTGAATATATTTTCAACAGTATCATAACCTCTGTTTTCCTCAGTATCCTAAATATAGTCTGGTATGAGTCATATAGATGTGTGCTGCCAAACATAATCTATAACTGCTGACAGGTGGAAGTAAATTGTGCAAGTCTTCTTTTACAAGGAAGTGAGACTTACATATATCAACTAATATGGCCATTCTTTTCCTATCATTTATCCATCAAACAGATAAATTGGAGATCTTACAGAATATATTGTATATGTGAAAGTTGTACAACAGAGCGCTAAATTCAAGCTGCATGTGTAACGTTTTCTTATATTCGATAAATTTTAAGTGCCTTTTTTTTTTTTGCATATAAACAGCACAACTCAGTTTTTATAATCCCATAGACTCACACACATATATAAGAAACAAAAAAATGCATTAAAAAAACCTGCATAGGCATTTTGTAATGAGAATCTAAAGTAGAGTAAATTGCTGTTCTTCTGCATGCTTCTTCAAAATGTCTTCAAAATTCAAAATTCCAGAGTAAAGGAAGTCAAAAGTGGGTAAGAAAATACTAAAGAGAATGCACCTCCCATATAAAAAACGACTGAAGCATTTTCAATTTCTAACAAACTGAAACTCATCACACAGAACATCATAAATTTAAGAAGGTTTTATTAGTTTTCCTGCTGGTGTGGTTGTGGGTGATCACCAGGCCTGTTTATACTTACACATACACTTTCTTTCACTGACTGCCCTGAAACTGCCACAATGAAGGTGTCCTTCTAACTTAGGAGGGAATCTCTCCAAATATTTGACACACATTTCATTAGAAGAATTGACTCCCAATCCAGATAGCTGGCCTTCCTCCACAGCTTACAGAAATAAAGAGGATCTCTAAAGAATGAATGACTGTAAAATGAATTCTGTATGCATATTTTTGCAGACAAACATTGAGAAAATCTGATACTTGGGCTAACAGAAATTAAGAAAAATGCATGGATATATGACTTCTACAGCCAACTGGCATAGCCAATTAAATAAATAAGGGGCCACTAAAGAGCTGTAACAATCGCGGGTTTGGCAAAAGTTCCAGTTCTCATGGAATATACAAAATAACATTTGAACTAAGTAGTCTGATGGGAAAACTCAACTTCCAAAAAGGATCAAAATCTCCCTCTGCTGGGAAGACAAAGTCTGCAACTACAAAATTATTTCAAATATCAAGGTTGAAAAACACTGGTTTTATTAGTGCACTAATTACTGTAATTATAGGTAAGCTAGAATTTGGACTCCATATATGTAGAAAAGTTTTTGTTGTTTTTGTCAGCTTCTTGCAGATGCCACATGTCAAAACACAGCTTAAAAACAAAGGACAATCCAAATAAATAAAACAAAAATTAATGAACTGTCACTATGGAAAGAGGACCAGCTAAAGTAACAGAAAGGTAGTAATGCTCAAATATAAATATATAAGTGCCTTTTGTATTTCACATTCTTATATACACGACATTCCCTGTCTCATTCAGAGAAACATCTTGCTACTGTTGCATCATCTGCTAGTCTATCAACTTTAACACACCCCCAAGTTTACACTCATTGTTTAATAATAAATAACTCCACTTGTACTATAACATATATGAAAAAATAGGACAGATTGTCTCTTTAAGTATGTGACTGGAGCTTTCCTGTATGGGAATCCTATGTGGTATCAATTGGACATCTGAACTGTAAAGTAAGAGAGATTTTTCTATTTCTTTAGGAAAAATTATATAGGAGAACATATTAATCATATTCAAATATTAATCCCATGGTTTAGACATGAAGTATACTTTCTGAAACCTTACCATGATATGTAGAGATGAAAAGAGGACCTGAGAATCCAGTAATCTTTACCTCAATTCAACAGCAAGATACTAAAAAAAGACATCTTTTTTAAGCCTATTTACATATTTTTGTTGTAATTTAATTTCTTTTCAGACAATTTTTTTTCTTGGAGAAGACATGGAGGACAGAAGGTGAAGTAAAATTTAAAAAAAGGCAAAAACAAACCCAAAACCTGCTATAATAGGTCACTGATGAGTTCAACTTATATTTTGATGTAACTTCAGTGCCCAACCCCTATCAAAAAAGGGGCGTGAGCTGAGGATGGGTACACAAAATGCTGCTGACTCAGCTTTTCAGAAATTCACTGGGTATGATCAAATATCTGAAAACATCTATCATTAATATTTGGTGGGACATTTACCTATAGACGCCAGCAAGACTTTGATGTATAACCACAATTTCACAGTGGTTTTAGGAGAGAAGGCATTTCCTTTTTGGCTTTTATATTCTCAGTTAGTACCTCTGCAAATACAGATGGCAATATTCCTTCATATTTCTGACCATGGATTGAAAGAATCAGCTAATATTTGTGAAGCAGCCAGGAGATGTTTTGGAAATAATTCACTGCAGTGATACTTATTACAATAGTGTGCATTACACAGCTCAGTAAAGAGTCTGTCCTCAGCAGAATACAAATAAAATCATGATATGACTTCAGGTAAGTGCCTGCAGGGATACTGAGAGCCTGCTGGTTCTTCACAGCTCCTGCAGAGAGTATTGTTCAAGGGAACAGAATAATAGCTGTGGCTGGACCTTCTAACAAGAGCCAGTGTGGCTTTTGCACCACATCAATCTTCAAATCCCCACAAGCTGCAGAATCTTTGCTACTGGTGCAAGATGCACTGAGGATTTAGGAATGATACCGAAATTAGGGCTTTTGATACTTTGCAGTCACACACTATGTATAAAAATCATAAAATTATAGAACTGTTTAGGTTGGAAAAGACCTTGGGCTGGTTGAGTTCTAGATTTTTTACGTGCTCAGAGACAACCAGCCACAAAAGACCACAGTTGGTTACAACTTTCAGAAGTAATGGCACTAAAATACAAATATTGTAACAAAATACCTTAAAAGATACATTTTGTTTTATGAAAGACAGTTCTTACTGTATTTTTCACCTCTTTACTTTTTACAGGTAGTATTCTAAATAAGGGCAAACACAATTTAAACAAACAAAGAAAAAGTCTTACTTGATAACTGAGAGATCTGTTCTCTGTGGGATATTTGTAAATTCATTTACATGTCAGGGGCTTTGTCCTTTGACCAGCGATACATCAACCAGATCTCCAGCCAAAGTGAAATGGATATAGTTCCCACCAGTCTGGGTTCCCTGGCTCCCCAGATGTCAACTGGACATAAGCAAGAGTTTGCAAGACACGTTTTCCCCCAGGATGATCTCATTACATACACTATTTGAAGAACGCAGGATCTGAAATGAATGCTCCTAGTGAAATCCATAACAAATAGCTCCCTGGAAAGATTTCATCTCCTTTCATGTTTAAGAAAAATGAAAAAAATTAAACAGCATATTTTCCTCAAAACTACTCTATTAAAGGCACGGAGCTAATTATAATTTTCACATTGCTTAAACTCTACATATGATGACAGTTTTCAGTGACTGAGCTGGGTGCAGTAGCTTTCGTTAATGAAATGCACCTCCACCTGCACTTCAAAATCAGGACTGGTTGAGTCTGTACTTGACTGAGTTCTTTCTATATGTTTTTCTTCCTGTAATACTCTGGTGTAAATTCACCAACTCTGAATACAAATCAGGTAAATTAATGGCAGACATGACTTTCTGCAGAAACAAATGTAGTTCTGGGAAGGTTCAGGAGCAATATTTGATACTATTCAATAACAGCACTAATCTCAGTGTACAACCACTATGCAATATTGCAGATGACTGAATATGGTTGGCCTTATTCTCATGCTTGTAAAATGAATATAATACTAAATCTCTGAAGGATTTGGCTTAAAATGATACATTTCCTTCTCTGGTCTTATGTAACTCTCAATATTAATAAAGCAACAAACAAGACATGATTTCCTCTTTCACAAATCGCTCTTTAACTTTCTCCTAATGCTGGAATTTGCTGTTGTTTCAGATGTGATAAGTCTTACGTCTTTATGCACTTTCCCCATACATAATCAAGAATGGGTATCTTTCTGGCAAGAGACAGCAAAGAAGTCGCTGTTGTATGATTTTCCTGCAGTGGTATTTTATAGGAAATGGGATATATGGATAAGAAATACTTTTCCCTTTAGGAATATGACAAGGAGAGAGAGATCTAATCCTTGAGGGAAAAAAAAAATAAAAATAGTAACCTAGAAAAAATGGAAGAACAGATAAAATAACAAACAGAAATAAGGAAAGTAAGATGGGTAAAAACAAAGGGTAGGAATATGTAAAAAAAATTTTTTTTTTTTAAATAAATAGAAGCCAATGAGAAAATAGAACTAGCATAGAAGAAAGAAATGTGAAAATACACAGAAGGCTGTAATTGATAGAAAATATGATGAAAGGACTAAAGTGTTAAGGAGATATTTTATGTGACATTAGTATAAGAAAGGCAATTAATAATAAGAAAAAGATAACACAAAAGCACCAAAATGAAAAAGAAACCTTCCAGACAAATTGAAAACCAGAAACAAACAACCAGAGTGTACCTTAGAAGGGAAATGGTTTTGCATGAAACAAAAACCATTTGCACTTTTGCTTTTCCTATTGGATGACCAAAATTTCAGTTTTCTATGAAGAGTACAACACCTAACTGGGGTGCTGGTCATGCATAAATAAGTCTAACTCTAAGAGAGAACAATGCATAATACTCTAAAAAACACCACTCTGGTGTGTCAATGTCCCCCAGACATAATATGTGAGCAGCTGGTTTGGGTGATTATTGTGCATGCCTTTCAACTGAACTATTTTTTTCTAGTCTATGCTATTCTGTTCTAACAAAAATGAGCTCTAGCCCTCAATGCATCTCAAACTCTGCTCCATTTTAAGCAGAAAGATTATATTATAAGAACAGATGTGCCATTCTTCTTTCCAGAGGTCAGAACTTGGCCTTTTGTATATGATAATTCTTCAAAGTTATTTATGTCTTTTCCCCTCAGGATGTGTTTAAAAAATTTACTGCACTGTTTTCACCTTACTCTCTGTACCTTCCAAGTGACATTTAGGGAAATACGAAAAAAGACAGTAAACCATAACATTCCAATTAACTATCTGTTCTATCAGCAGTAACATCTCACACTGACATACTGTCACCACATATCTATCTTCAGACAAGATGAAACACTTTGTTTTCCAAATATCTGGATTTGATAAACCTAGACAATAATTTACCATGAAAAGGGAATTGTTCACAATGCTTTCTGAGCTCTGTGGAAAAGAACATATTATCTTTGAACTGTGTGCAAACATGTGCCTTGCCCTATATATTTTCAAATGATCTGTAATATCTGATTGTCCCTCTTTCTAGTGTGTTTATGAATGATAACAACAAAACATTTTCTTGGGCTTTCTCTCAGATTTATTAAGTGTTACTAACATATAGCATAAAGGAAAAAGTCATATGGAACATACCTGTAGCATCTTCCACCTTGTGTTCAGATCTTCTACACAGCTGAGATTGTACTGGGAGAGCTGAATATCAGAGGGAGTGAACCGGTGAGCAAGGTCATTGACTTGATGCACCTTTTCTTTAAGGGGTACAAGTTCTGCTCGGTAAACCTGTGTGAATGAAATATAAAAATAAAAATAACTATAAATATGCCCTAACTTCAAAAACTATTGGTTTTGCTACCAGCTGATTAGTAAAGATAATGCATAACAAGCTGAAAGGAAGGAGCATATTGGCTCTGATAGTTATCAGTCTTTCTACAGAATTTCATATGGACATTAGGTCTCAAGTGTAAGGCCCAACAATTCAGAAGGTGCTATAAAGTTGGAACCTTCACAGCCATTTTTGGCCAGTTAAGCCAGATTTCCAACCAGCACATGCAATGGAATGTGCACTGCAGAGCACACTTCTCTCCTGCCTCGTCCTTTACATGTGTGTAGCACATATTCCTTTGGGGTGGATGGGAGAGATAAGTACTGTTTAACGCAGGGAAACAGAGGAAGATACCTGTTCCCAAATAGAAAAAAATTAACAAGAGAACCAATGATAAAACTATTACAGACCCCACTAAGGCCATGGTCTTATCCTGGGTATCAAAAACGTTAGAAATTAAAAGTACAAAATAAAAAATAATTATATGTATCCCAAACTGGCCTTCATGACTTATATGTCATGGACAAACCGAAATAATGTGTCTTCTAAGATAACCTTTAGCTAATAATTTCAGTAGTGTATGCAAACCAGAAACTGCTAGGTGCAAGCTTCTTGTTTTTGAAATCAACAACCTGATGATGAGGCTTCCTTGATGCATCCGGGTACATCCAGTTAAATTCAGGGCACCATGACTTTATCAAAGATAAGAATCTCTATGTAGATCTTCCACTGCTTCATATTTATCTTTTCTAAGAAGACATTTATGAATCTTTAATGTGATAAAATATGTCAAAAAGTAACAATGAGTCATTTCTAAGGAACAAATTCTGTCATCCTCAGGAGCATATTTTATTGCAATGTGATGTCTGCACACAAAGGCAGAATAATTTACCTGCTATATTAGTCTTGCTTTCAACCTCCTTTCTCTAAGCATTTTGAATACAAACTACATGTGACCTGCATCTCATTATAGATAATCAAAGAACCTGAAATTATTGCCTAGTAATCTTTTAATCAACACATGATGCAAAATAAGGTAAAAAAAGTGCCCATTCAGTATTTCAGAAAACCTTCACAGCAAATAGTATGAAGACATTCATAGACATTAGAACGTCATCAACAGCACTAAAGGTAAACATCATTGAAAAATTGTTCGTCAAATGTATTCCAAAACCAGACGTGGCTTCCATCAATTATGTTAAATTACCCTGCAGTGTAAGGAGTTTGACTGGCTTAAGTGGAACTTGTGTGGTGAATGACTCTAACAATAAATCTGTGAAATGCAACATCAGAAGGGATGTGCCTTTTGCGAAGGGAAGCACAGAGAACGATGTGAGATAAGATGCACACACTGAGTCCACCACATGACAATTGGCTTCCTCATTTCACCAGTTTTGTACCACTGGAACTCAACTGACATTACTGGAGAGAACATGGATTTATAGTTTAGTGTCAAGTAAGGGCTGAAATACAAAGAAAAAGAAGAAAGCTCACGTGTGGTTTAGTCTCACAAAGTTATGTGTGTGCCTACCCTGAACTTTGTAGTTAGTAATTGAGTTCAGAGAACAGACAATATGCTTTAAAAAGAGACATTTGTTGTTGTAAGGTAAAGATCTCAAAGGCTGAAGAGATATATATACCACTGTGTGAGCACTTCACTTGCAAATANGGCTGTGACTTTGTGGCTTGTGTTTGGGATGATCAACTCAGTTCCTCTAATGTTGTTTAGTTTCCAAGATGACAAAACACCTCCCAGCTGGTGTCGTCAATGCCCACATTGCATCTAATTACATGTATATGAGTGTATATATTTAGATATAATATATAATAAAAGCTATATATAATAAAAATTGAATCCACACAATAAATATATTTATATTCTTAAAATTAAAAACACTGATAGAATAAATGCAGATAAACAAATGCAAACATTCGTACCTACACTACAATGCACTTTAATGTAGTTCCTGCAGTAAATCAAGTTAATTTTCTAGTTTTTGTATGGCAAGAGGAGCAGGGTTTTGATTGAGAATTTTTACTAACATTTTTATTAGTTGGACAAATCAAAACACAACAAACAGCAAGAACATAAAAAGAATGCTACTCAATGAATCTATTTAATTAATACCAGGAGGCTTAGAATTAAAAAACTGTAGATAGAAAAAGAAATCAATAGGAAGAACTGGCATACCACATTGCATAGTTAAGAAGTCAGTGACTAGAAGGCTTCTTTAAGCAGCAGTTTATCACAACAGCCTGTGCACCAGTCAATATGACTTTAAAGTTCAGCTTTTGGTTTAGAGTAAGTGAAATACAATGTGACTTATATTTTTGTATCAAGTGTTGAAACAAGTTTAATGAAAAGTCATAATTTCTATATTTTCTACAGTACTTGGCATCTGGAGAAGCAGAAATTTAGAATTTTTACTGAATTGTGATTTTCATCAGTATGACTGAAATGCTTAACAGAAATATCTATTTTCTTAGCAATTGCTTTGTAAAAGATTGATTAATTGATCTATTTTTTTCCTTCTGCATGAAGACCACTATATACACAAAAGGTTTATATTAGAAAAATTTAGAGAATTATATTGTTGATAATTTAAAAACATACGTGGTGAGTAGTAGTGTATTACTACCACAAGAAGACATGTCTGAACCCATTAAATTGCTCAGGATGTAAATGAGATCACAGTATGAACAGCAACAGGATAACCAGCCCCAAATTATCTTCATTATAATTGCCCTTATGCAAGAAAGAATTTCAACAGTTTGTGATCCTGTAGGTGGTAGATTGGATTTTTAATGATCCATACAGTCCTGTTAGAATATATTTTAAAATGCCTTGGAAAATTAGTGAGGACTCCAGAAGACCCATAGCACAGACACCCTAACCAGATATGTATTAAAAGTCTAGAGAACACACAGTGGCCATAATCAGTGAGATGCAAAGCTCATCTCACCCAGTTCTTTGTCTGATAGTAGAAAAGTGAAGAAGGCAAGGAAAGCATCAGCATCCCTGTTACGTGCCCTAGTCTTCCAGCTCAGTGATTTAAGTCTCAGAGACTATAGAGCCAGAAACTGTATTTTTATGACAAACAGATCTTGATGGAATCTTTGTCCATGAAATTATACGCCTGATTTTTGGACTAACATATGCTTTTACAGTCTGAAATACCTTATGGTAAGCTCAATATTTATGTTAAAGAATCATCTCTTTTTTTATTTTTTTTTAAACCTATCACTGGAGACCCACTTGATATGCCCTAATTCTTAGTCCATGAGAGACAATGATCAAACATTCCTAGTGGACTTTGTGCTGTTGCAGGATCTACAAACCCTCCACCTTATTTTTCCCTTCTTCCTGTTTAGGACACAAAGACTGGGATATATTTGATTTAATGGGAATATCTATAAGGTATTTACATCTGAGCAAGTTGCCACATTATATTCAACAGCTAACAAAAAACAAGAGTTGACTATTATGTCAGGTTTTACTATAAGATGGCATGAATCACATTCTGAATTGCAACAGAAATGAGCAGATTTTCATTGACTATACTGTGAGCTTAGCAACCAGCTCACATGCAGACAGCTACCTGACAGATGAGAAATTACACAAGACAAGCCCCACTCCCACACCATTTATTCTGTCCTTGGATACCTTTTATCTAATCTGCTACAATATTTTTCCTTTTTTATTTGGGATCTGTAGTGCTTTCTACTACATACATGATACAGGGACTTACACTATGGCATCATGATATTTTCTGCCTTTTTCAGTAATTCCTAGTGTTTCATTTGGCTCTATGAATAGTCCTGAGTATTGATGTGATGTTTTCAGAGGTCTTCTATGATTCCAAGGCCTCTTTCATGAATGCTAAAGGAATGTTTGAAAGGCCTAAAGAGCTCATTACTGGGCACATAAATTTGGGATAACTTCTTCCACATGTTTCAGATTTGTCAGCACTTGATTTCATCTGCCATCACTTTGCTGACAGTCAGTACTGTGAAGTTTTTCTATAGCTGTTTGCAATCTGTCCACACCTTAAGTACTTTGAATAGGTTTGTATCATCAAGATGTGCCACTGCATTAATAATTTTCCTTTTCAGCTCATTTATATAGCATACTGCACAGAGCAGACCTTCTGGAGCACAATCATCTCCCTCTTGGGAAACTGATCTGTGCTTTTTGCTTTCCATATTTTATAGGAAATTACCAAGTTATATCCACATGAATACCATCTCTATTATCTCACAGGAACTTACTTTCTTTGCTGGAAGACTTCCTTAAAATACTTGGTGAATGCCAAATGACCTATACCCCTTAACAATATGCTAATGTTTCCTTCAAGGCACATTAGGTTATAAAGCACACCTAATTTTATAAAACAATCTCTTATCTCTTCTACAGTATGTTGTTCCCAGATTTCCTGGTCTGTAGGTCCACAGACCTGACTAGATGCGCTATTTGAAAATAATCCCCATGTTTGCCCTGTTCCGTTCCTTATAAAAAACTAATTTTAAACAAGAAAACACCATTAATAGAAACAGGTATTTTACACTTACAATAGAACACTTGACCAAATAGCTGTCTGCTTCTGGTGATTTGGTGATCTTAATCATGACTCTTTATTCATTGTATGTTTGCTTCAGATAGCTTTCTGTATCATTTTCTTTAGCCACTCCATCTTTCTAGGTCTTTATGAGTCCATTTTGACCGTGTGGATTGTTTCTCAGTATCCGATGTGTTCACATACTTTGTCCTTTCAGTTCCTTTCTGTCAGGCTTCCCCATTTGTGTTTAGCTTTCTTTCTGAAAGCTGAGCATTACTGTGGAGGATTTTTCAGGTTATATTTTGTCCCTGAAGAGATGCTGACCTTTAGTTCATAATGATCCCTATTATGATAGCAATATTTTGAACTTGCAGTGCTCAGTACTAAGCCAAATCTTTTCCCTATCAGTTATCCTCTTGGAGTTTCTTAGCATGTATTTTCTATTTAGTGCTGGAACTTCAATTCCAGAGGGATTTTAGGCTAGTGTTTGTAATTACAGACCAGTTTCTAACATATTTTAGAAGACACAGGCTAAGCCCTCCAAAATTATTTGCAACCCCTTTTCTGCATATTTCCCATTAAATGTGCTTATGCTTTGGATATTCTATTCCAAGCCACTAAAAGCCACCAGATAACACTCACCACTTTACAGAATACCAACTCCGTTAATGAAAATTCGAGAATTAGTTTTTTTCAGATTAGGGTTTTTTCAGATGTCTTTTCTCCCATATTTCACATGGCATACTGGTGGTTTTATCCTATTTTTTATTTAGGGAACTCTAACACACACTGACTTCCTCTTTGGAAGACTGACCAATGTTCCAAAGAGAGATAAAATAAAAAATCTAGGTATTTTTATTTAAAGATTCACCAAAGGGAGATGGCTTTTTTCAATGCCATGAAAATATTTTTTTTTCTTTTAGGATTCATAAATCAGTTCCATAAAATCTGAAAGGAAATTCACTAGTCATTTGAGTAGAAGAGTAAAAAAAAAGTAAAGAAACTTATTTCAATAACAATAGAGATATTACATACTTTGCTAGCTTGAGAGAGTTTCCATTTCAAAATTCAAAGTAAAGCTGAGGAAGGAGCATTGACTAAAATGCACATTTTCTTCTCATTTCTTAACCTCTGTCTCCCCCAACCACATATGCAACAGCTTGCTAACAAGTCAAACACAGAGTTCATGGATCCAACCAAAACTGAGCCTGTAACTTCTAGCTCACTGATGTTAATAGAATAGTGAGAGTAAATCCCATTATGCCATTTGGAAAATACACCCTGAAGATGAAGTGCATTCTCAGAATAGTACCCACTTATGCACAGAGAAATACTGAATTCAGACTGTTTTTATTTATTGTTTGCTACTGTAAAATGTCAGTGGGTTGTTAAAATTGCTCTTTTATGGTGCTTATTCCTACTGACCCCAATACCTACCCTACATGTGGAGATGTAGTCCACAACAGACAACCTCAGTGCCTTGTCAGAACAAATAGCAATTATGCAGCTGTATTTAGAGTATGCAATCATTGTTGCTTAGCATTCACCACACTGACAAAAAGAAAACAACATGCACATACAAAGTCATATATATATTCTTATGTACACCCCACTAATAATAAGATTGAGTTTAGCTTTTTTGTCTTAAAAATTGCGTTCAATAAACAGACACCATCTAATAATTATTTAATTGCAATTGTTACGCATTTGTTCTATCCCAAAATTGAAACAAGTAAATACAGTCAGTATTCCTTCTGGCTCCTACTTATCTGAATTATTTCTGGAGTGAAAAACAGCTCGGGAGCATATTCATTTTTCTGGTGTAGTTTTGTCATTCATGTGCCTCAATAACACTTGGACTTATGTTTACAAGTTTAGAAACATCTCTGTGGGACCAGCAGGAACAATTACTCACCCACTACACTGTAACACTTTCCCTGCTACATTTTCCTCAGTCATCCTGAACACATAATACTCACTCGTGTTCCCCATACTCATGGGAGGAGAACCCACGAGTCTCACGGAGCATATACAGCAATACCCTTCTCTTGCTGGAAAGGGAAGCTAAAGGAGACGTGAAAGTTCATTTCTGCAATCCATCAAATAGTGTAAATGTTCAGCACTGGCTTCTGGAAATGAGCCTCTATTTGGCTATGGATGAAATAGCACAAACAGCCTGTCTGAGGTGTTAAAGGCAATTTGGTGCGATCACTAACTTTTTTAATTAGCTCTGATTTTGTGGACTGGCAATTATAACTACACCAGCCTTTAATTTGAACACTGTGGGTTTGCTTAGAGCACAACATTGGAAATTAAAATTGATCCCAAAGATAGTTTCTCCCAGAGGTAATATATCCAAGACTTTGGCAGATAACTTCCTTTATTAAAAATGTTCATTTTTACAAGCCTAAACCCAAGGAATTTAAAACATTTTTTTAACCCTTTTAAAAAGGAAGGAAAAAAATTCAAATAATTTGAAAATCGTGACAAGTCATCTCTAGTTTCCAGCAATGGTATTTGCTATTTAGGCAGTTCATATCTAGACTTTATACAGGACTAAACATTATAGCAGCTATATTTAGATATTAAATGTGTTTCATGTCCTAACAAACTTTTCAAGAATGTGCTAGCTTGGACATGCACAAAAACTGAAGGCCAGAAAACAAATTTCTTACTGTTATTAGTGATTAAATGTATAAGCATTTCTAAATATTTTTGTATGTCTCCTGAAAATCATTGCAAGGCCATGCATTAAAAAAAAAAGCTTTGATTTTCATGACACTCTAAACTGTCCTGAAAATATGGTGTAAAAATTAAAAAAAAAATAAAAAAATATCTAAGTAGAAATACTTTGAACTTAGAAAGAATAAATAGATAATTGGTTTGTCATCAATCTCCTGGTTTTGTGTGTGGGTAATATGGCTTTATTTATGGCTGACTTTGTAGATCACAGGCTGGCTGAAGTGAAAGGCACCTCTTGAGATCATCTAGGCCAGCCCCTCTGCTCAGAGCAGGGCTGATGAGGTACAAGTTCCCCAGGACCATGTCAAGTCAGGTTTTGAATATCTCTAAGGAGGGAGACCCCACCACTCCTCTGGGCAACCTGTGCTGGTGTTTGAACACCAAGTGTCTCTCCTCATATCCAGATGGAATTTCATGGGGTGTAATTTGTGCCCTTTCTCTCAGTGGACAGCACTGAGAAGAGTCCAGCTTTCTGTCTTCATTCCCTTCCATCAGGTATTTACACACATTGATAAGATCCTGAGCTGCCCTGAGTCTCAAGGCTGAGCTGTCCCAGATTCCTCAGCCTCTCCTCACAGGAAAGATGCTTCAGTCCTGTAACCATATTTGTGGTTCTGCACTGGACTTATTCCAGTGAAGTCCATATTTCTCTTGTACCTGGGAACCCAGAACTGGACCCAGCACTCCATATTTGGCCTTACTAGGGTTGAGGAGAGAAGAACCTGCTCACACTGTTCTGCCTAATGCACCCCAGGATGCTGTTGACCTTCTTTGCCATGAGGGTGTGTTTCTGCTTGCAGTCAGCTTTTTCTCTACCAGGACATCAAGGCTCTTCTCTGTAGAGTGGCTTTCTGGCCAACTGGTCCTGGGTGTGTGCTGTTCCCTAGGGTTCTTTCTCCCAGGATACAGGACTTGGCCTTTCTCTCTGTTGAACTTCATAGGTTTCCTCTCAGTGTAATTCTTTATGCTAACAAGGCGGATGTGAATGGCAGCACAACCATCCAGTGAATTAGCTGTTCCTCCCGCTTTCACATCAGCTGTGAAATTACTGAGGGTGACCTTTGTCCCAGGGACCAGTTCATTAATGCAGATGTTAAATGATACTGACCCAGCATCAACCACTGTGATACCCACTAATAAATCGCCTCCAATACAATTTCTTGTCCATCATGTGCCTGCAGATGGTTTCAAAGATTAGTTGCTCCATCACTTTGCCAGGGATTGAGGTGAGGTTGACTGATCTGCAGGTCCCTGCGTCCTTCCTGTTCTTGAAGTGGCACTTGCTCTCTTCCAGGATCCAAGAATTTCTCTGAGTTGCCATGACTTTCAAAGGCAACTGATAGTGGCCTCATCTGTCACTCAGTCAGCACTCATGGCTGCCTCCCATCAGGACTTAGGCATGATGAGAACTATGAACATGAAAAGTCCAACCCCATATATGTTCCACTGTGGGTATTTCTGATGCTTAATATGTTGCAGATTTCAAGAAAAGGCCAACAGTGCCTACAGAGAAGAAAGTCTGTTTCCCTGGTCTGTGAGCAGCACTTATATAAGGGCAGTGGCCTCATGCCAGCCTGACATTTTCTTGAAGAATTCCCTCATATGACAGAGACTCCCGCTAGCACTGGCTTATGTTAAACCTCAATTCCCATCACCAGCAAAAGAGGCAGAAAAGAACATCTGGCAATGTGAAGAAAATGTGAGATGACTTAGGAGAAAAGTTCCCCTGTGTCAGATGAATTTCTGTTGGGAGTTTTTATACCAGTAGCAGGTGCAGCTGAATCAGAGCAGGATCCATTTGCACAGCAAGGTGAGTGGCTGCCCTGCACCCGGGCCATGGCAGGTTATGCCCCTCAGCCCACTCAGTGCCCAAGTGCAGAACTGTTCACGGGCCAGAACATTTCTTTTGGTTTGATATTTAAAACTGCACAAGGTTGGATTATCCCAAGACAGTTCAAGAGACCCCATCTTTTTCATTCAAACTGAGTTAGCTTCTTCTCTGATGGGTTTAGTGTATTTTGATTCAAATTTCATTGAAACCTGGGATTGTCAGCTGCTAGTTCAATATGCTACACTTAGCTTCCTGTTAAACTCACCCTGTATTTTTATTTGATTCTAGTGCTCCTGGGGACAGGCAGTGTTGAAACAAAATGGATTTTAGCTGATTTGATTTTCCATCCTATATATTTTTATAAACTCAGAAATGACCAAGCAAGAGCGCAGAAGAGTAGAATATAAATCCTCTTCTGGGATAAAAATAGTTCAAACAGAAAACATCAGGGGAGAAGGAAAATCAAATTTCCTTTAGGTCCTGCCCCATTCTGAATTCTGTACTTCTGAATCAGTAAAACATTGCATTTTTCAAATGTTATTTCCTGCAATTTGGAAGACTAACTCAGTATCTCCTTGAAAATAAGGATATTAAAATTTGAGCAGAAAAAATTAAGTAATGCCAGGTATTAATTTTCTTCTTTTCTGAACTGTCAAGGGAAAAAGCTATGATTTGTAGAAATGTTACACTTAAGAGAAAATATTTATTTATTAGGATGTCTAATTTAATAACTAGGAGCTCATTAATAAATAGATGTACTTATCCTGAAACACTTATCACTTTGTTATTGTAAATTTTTATCTATTTGTTTATTTAAAATCAACAGCTGATATGCAGCTTTATGATCCTGAACAGATGCAACATATGCTACTGCCTTGCCATTTATTCTGAAATTGTGTTCTCCTCTATGGAAGGGGAAAAGTAAATGAGCAAATTTAGCTTGTGATTCTCTCTGCAAAATCCCATGGGTAGAGTTGTTCTGCACCACCACCCCATGGCATGGCAGAGCCCATCATTGCTGAAGTGTCATAAACAGTTTCACACCATTTTTTCCATATAATCAAAGTCAGTTACTCAATTACTTTGCAACCAAGAAGAGATGAAGTGCCCAGGAACTGTAAGCAACTTAAAGGGTTTCAAAGTGTAATCTGAAAGTCTAACATCCACTACACAAAGGACACAGAAAGTATAAAAGGATTTTTGAAAAGGAAATTTTTCCTTTTGTGTGGTTTTATTCAGCGTTATTAAAGCTAAAAGCACTTGAAAAGATGTATGCTTAGGTTGCAGCCTCAGTCAAAACTGGTTTTAAACCACTAATAATACACTGTCTATCTCCATTTGTTAACTTCTGAACAATGTATATTAGTTATATTAAAAAAAGAAACATAAAAGGTTGAATGATAACCCCTGTTCAATACCAAAAGCCCTTTCAGGTAATAGAGACTCACAGAAGTTCTCCTTGTCCTCAGAAAACAGTTTCTACAAAGTAAATTTCTATTGTGCTGTAAATGAGTTTGGCATTTTAGAAGGCAAATGGAGTCTTTCACTGACCAAAAAAAAAAAAAATAGTTTAAACCAGAAAGATTGCAACAGCTGTATCATAATATTACAAAACACCCCAGGCTTTCAGACATGAGCAGGCAGACCCTATGGCTCAGGAGGAAAAAATATGGATTCTTTTCATGGCCATAAGAAGACACTACTAAGACTCGGATTGTATTCTGACACTCAACCAACACTAAACAATTCAGACGAGAAGCTTCAGAAACTCCTTGTCTTTTCTTACAAAAAGAGTAAAGAGGCCTTTAATTTTAAAACAAATCTTTATTTTTTCCTCTCAGATCTTTAAATTTACCCTGTAAGTATTTCATAATGTTTAGCCTCATAAAGTTGGTAACTATTACCTCTAGCAAGGGGGACAACGTTTTTCACAGAGCTTAAGGCCAAAAGGAGTTATTACAGTCCATCTAGTCTTGAACATCAGAAGAATGAAGGTCAGATGGACTGTTCAACTGTTTTATTGAAAGCTCTCTGTACCACCTCTTGAATTAACATTGAAATTCCCACCTCCACCTTTTCACCATCACTGTATGGTGTGTGTGGAATGGGCGTGTATGTGATCCCCCAAGTTAACACAGAATCATTGAATGGTTCAGGGCTGGAAGGGACCCTAAAGATCAACTTCTTCCAAACCCCTGCCATGGGCAGAGACACCTTCCACTACACCAGGTTGCTCAGAACTTCATCCAACCTGGCCTGGAACACTTCTAGGGATGGGGTAACTTCAGGTTCTCTGGGCAAACTGTTTCAGTGGCTCACCACCCTCACAGTAAAAAATTTCTTCATAATATCTAATCTAAACCTACACTCTTTCAGTTTGAAGTCATTACCCCTTGTCCTGTCATACAGGTCCTTGTAAATAGTCTCTCTCCATTTTTCTTGTCGTGTCCCTATAAGAACTGTAAGGTTCCAATTAGGTGACCCCAAAACCTTCTCTTTTCTGGGCTGAATAATCCCAATTCTCTCAGTCTTTCCTCTGTGCTGAGGGTGGTGATTAGAGAAATGGAGGTGCTTCATCCCTCTAGTCATCTTGGTGGCTTCCTCTGGATCACTCCAACAGGTCAATGTCCTTCCTGTGCTGAGGATGGCAGAGCTGATGCAGAACTCCATGTGGGGTCTCACGGAGGCAGAATCCCCTCCCTCCCCCTGCTGCCCACACTGCTTGGGATGCAGCCAAGAACGAAGTTGTTTTCCTGGACTGTGAGTCCACACTGCTGGCTCAAGCCCAACCTCTCCTTCCTGCTGAGAGCCCAACCTCTCAGCACTCCTGAGTCTTTCCAGCAGGGCTGCTCTCCACCTGCTCGTCCTCCAGCCTGAATGGGTTGGAGACAACTGAGGGTTGTCCTGACCCAGGCACAGCATCTTGTACTTGGTGTTGCTAACTCACATGAGACCCCCTTGGCCCCACTTCTGGCAAACTTTTAGACTTCTTACATTTAAGGAGAACATCCTCCAGCAATACCAGACATGGGGATTCTGTTCTCACAGTAGATTTTAGCAAAGCACAAGTGAGAGTTATTTACTTTTTAAGCTAACGCAGGAAGAAAGGATATGAAAATAAAATGCTGAAAAGGAGACAGTTAAAACTTAAAAAAAAATTAAACAGGTCTAGGGTTTTTACAAAAGCACAAGATGCAGGCTGGGAAAATGCCATGAGTAGAGCCCATCTTTGCAGGCATTAAGGTTGAAATCCTTCTGGGTGGCTGAGGCTGCCCTGCTGAGTCTTGGGGGAGAGGAGGCCACGGCTCTGGGAAAGGAGCAACTGTGGCTCTTGCTGAGACCGATGGAGTCTGTCATTCTTAATCCTTTGAATAATTGAACCCAACTCAAATAAAACAATTTGCAGGTAAAATATAAAGAGAATAAGAATATATTGAGTGGCACTGCTGTCTGGACAAATTAGTTTCACTGCATAAATTGCCCTATTTGTAAACTGGGGGTAATATTTCTATTGCAGTCTCAGAAAGAAGATGAGATTAACTCATACAATCTGGAACATGGGAAGCACTATAAAAGTGCTAAGTAGCAATTACAAGGTTTTATTATGTGTTAATCTTGGACAAAAAAATGAAATAACACTCTATTAGGATTTAAATATATAGAGATTAAAATGAGAAAAGTGTAACGCAATGGGTCGCTATAAACATTCTAGGCAATCTAATATTCATTGCACTCTCTACATCGAGTAGTCCCTAAATAATTACTGTGTACCAGCACAGGAGCTTGATAAATTGATTTTACTTTGCTCATTGATTTGCCCATGTCATACAAACATTATCATTACAGAATCTGCACACTTGATAGTTCCCAGGAATGTATTTTGTCAAGGTTTTAAGAAAAGATTTCATTAGAAACACAGTACTGGCAGATTTCTCTCCTTGGAAAAAAAAATTGCCTCTTCACAGAAAGAAACAACATTAAAATTCATTTCTAGTACTACTTCCTTTTCCATGCTCTCATATCTCACTGAACATCCATGTCTCTGGCTATATATTCACTTCTGGTATGTCCTCTTTCTTCACATAGAAATGTTTCAACAGCAAACTATATACAGCAGATCAGATTTCTGTTATAAATACTCCTTAGATATACTTTTGCTCCCTTTAACCACTCACCTCCCTGTGCCACACTCACTTAGGAAAGTCAGAATAAAATGGTCCCCTGGTAAGAAGAAATGTGTTACTTGCATCATATTTTTTTTTCCCTTGGCTAAATATTTACATTTCCAGGTTATAAGAAAAAGAAAGCTGTTGAACATAACTAAAAGAGTTCAAGAGCATCTTTGATTTAATGTCACATATGGAAATGTTAATACTTCATCATCAGACTAATATCTATGTGTGCTGCATTTATATGGCAAACTTAAAACAAAAAGCCATGCTAAATGCTAAATTCCCTGCAATAACCATGCCACTTAGGTACTTAAAACATTAATGTTTAATTTTCTTCTAAAAGCTCTAAAAGTCTCATTCTTAATTCTGATAAACTGATAAAGAGCAATCTCTGACAAGTGTTCTGGTCTGACCTCAATTCTGAACTTCAGAGGCATAAAAAGACAGACAAGTCTTTATACATGTATTAGTCAGTTCTCTCAGCAGGCTGTCAGAAACCAAGATCAGAGATTGCCAATACTTAAAAAGTCAAATTCTGCCTGTAAATGTGCATGTTGAACTCCCACTGAAATCAGCAGGGTGAGTTCATACAAGGAAAAATCTGGCTCTAAATGAAATCTGTTGATCTAATAATAGCATGTTCTGTCAAACTGGGCTGGAGAGAGAAAAAATTTCCACTTTTACTGGTCACCTTTTTTTTTCGTTTTTAGAGTTCAGGATTTTTCCTATATTTGCTGTCAGGGAAAAAATATCAGTATTCCTTAGCCCGAAGATCATTAACCAAAGAGAAAATAGTTAGTATGTTGTATTAATAATTTTGTTAATAGTGAACACAAATCTGATACAAATTGAGTTAAATCTGCTGCTCCTCTTTCTCAGGTGCTTGTTCTTTTGAGAAATGGTCTACAAGAAGCTGCTTCTCTCACTAGTTGTGATTTCCCCAAAATTTAGTCAAATAATAGTAATTTCTTTTTGTTCTCCATCAGAGCAATGTTATTGCTTCTGTATCACAACTATAATACTGTTTCCCAATAAGTAGTATTGTCAAGAGCAATCTTAATTTTAAAATACTTATGTTAAAAAAAAAAAAAAAGATTTTGCATTCTCCCT
Source organism: Formicarius rufipectus (assembly GCA_013399695.1). NCBI lineage: Eukaryota > Metazoa > Chordata > Aves > Passeriformes > Formicariidae > Formicarius > Formicarius rufipectus. The sequence continues at coordinate 870,872 of VXAU01002756.1, forward strand.
TCAAATAGATAACTCAATATAGGCAGAAAACCTATGTAATCTGGTCTCTGTAAAACATTCACTATAATTAAAGTAGTAGCATCTAAATATGAGATAAAAAATGTATAACTTATTGCCAAAGCAGTCAGCAGAGGAAATGATAATTTACTTCAGGAATTTAAAATGGGCTTAGATGCAGGATTTGCCATAGTTATTGCCACTGCAAACTCTCCAATCTTATCTGACTGATTACACAGCAACAACATAAGGTAGATCAAATTTGTACGAGTAGCAAATACATGATTATTACAAGTTAAATAACCACTTGTGAATATATTTCTTTTTATTTGAGAAAGTAAATTGATTCATAAGCTGTTAAAATGAGATTAAGAGACCACAGGACACAACTGAGTAACTTTCATCTCTTACAAGCTAAGAAGCATAGCAGAACTAAAATCAGCTGGTACAAATACATGATGAAACACTCCACGGTTTTTAACTCAATTTAATATTTAAGACAAACCTTAGCAAATTAAACTTGCCCTCAACTATGACAACCAAACAGCCCTACAAAATTATCTGTTGCATAAAAATGCATTTAAAAAAAGGTAAAAACAACATACTAGGTTGTGACTAATTAGGCAATGTGGTTACCTGAAGTGTCTTTGATGTATAATGAGATCCTGAAAGTTGACTCATTAACAGATCGAACAAACTTCAACTATTTCTTTCATTATAGTGAACTCCACAAAGTTAAGTTCACAAGAATATTACATAAGATAAAGACATCTATAGGATGAAAAGTGTTCCAGTGAATTTCAGTATGGTTTTGGTTTATTTTGAAGTAGTTTATAATGGTCTTAATTATGCAATCATTGTTTTATTTATTTTATTAGCAGCAAAACAGTTGATGAAGAGTTGACATTTTGTAAATGGTTTTATAAGCCATATTTATATTTAAAACCTCAAAGTCCTACAGTATGCCATTAGATCACCTCCTCCTTTGACAGTATCTTTCTTAGAACAATTTCTGAACTACATATATTTTACACAAACAGAATCTGTTTATAAAGATTGTTTCTAATTCATTTAGGGATTTTTTTGTTTATTTGTTTTTGTTTTTGGATAGCTGGAAAATGAATTATGAGGAAATGGCTGTTCTATATAAAACAGTTTTAAAAGTCACAGAGTCCAACAGAGAAACTTATTAAGAAACTTACTAAAGGAATAGGACATTTTAATTCTGATTGATTATACTCTTTGGTGGTAACAGCTGGCTTCAAATTAAACTAAAAAAATGTACATATAATTATGAAGTAGTTTAATAAAATAACTAAATAACTATTGCATGATTCTATGGCAGAATGACATGATTCTATGGCAAAATGACATATGTATGAAATGGTAATCTTCAGAAGCATTTGTAACAGTAATTACTTTAGTTGTAGTCTGAAGAAAACATTAATACGGCCATCTCCTGCACTGCAGGCAAGTAGTTTCCTATTCAGCTATGAATCAATAGATGATGTCATCTTTTAATTGTACAAACAATTTAAAACCACTTAAATATAGTTTACAGAGTAAAATTCTGCATATGGAATGCTTTAGTATTTCAGGGGTATGAAACTAAGAACATTAAGGAGTGCAGCTACAGTGGGATGTAATGCTTGTAAACTGCCAAATTCCATCCTAGTTTATGAGCACTGAAACTGCTGAAACAATAGTTTAGGGTGACTTCTGTAGGCTTGCCTACTGCAAACTCTGCTAAATAGACATTTTCTCCCCCAGTTTCTGTAAAAGCAGATAAATCAATCAGTGTTGCACATGGGAAAAAAAAAAAAGGTGATTAAAAAATAATAATAAAAGGAGTTGGTCTTGGAATAATGTATGAAGCTAACCAGGGCAATGTGAAAAAATTACAAGAGTAAGTCTGTTTGGTATACCAGGCAGCATATTTATATATATTTATATATCAATTAACTTATTTCCAAATAGCACTAATTTGCTGTTTGTATAATTTAAGATCTCCATACTAAAAATAAATATTGTCTTCTGTTTGGTTTTCTTTGCTATTTTTTCCTAAGTAATGTAATGTAAAGTCTATCAATAAAGACAAAGAATTAAAAAGACCTCAGACGATGCTGTCTGTGTAGTGCTATTTTACTTTGCAGACTGGACAGCATGAGCTCTGCTAGCTTAATTCAGTGCATGGCTTAATTATATGTTAGCAAAAAATTAACAGGATGTCCTAGTTACAGGGCCTGGGACCAGCTTATCACTATATGCATGTAACCAAAACTGTGTATTCTACACCCTCTGTGGAATTTCTGATGGACTATTAATAATGGATCATCTGCAGCAGCTGCCCAGAGCACACCTGACACCTCAGGCTACAAACTGGGTGTTAAAGGTCCCTGTGTAGCAGGAGAATATTCGTATCTTCACACCAGTGACTCACTGTGATAACTCCCCTCTGGAGATGCCCTATCACCTTCACTTCCAGTCTGAGGGGTCATGTCTGCTAATGGGGCACCAAAGATTCCAAAAATATTCCATGATTCACAGAGTTAAATCACCCTGGGGGAGGTACTGGGCATTCACACTTGAACCTGAACATATAAAATATTTGGGTTTTCAGGATTTCTGGTACCACTTTTGGATCCAGAGGAGGACCAGGACCTCAACAGGACTGTGACTGCCACTCTCAACAAGACTGTGACCGACAACCTCACCAACAGGTTTCCTTTCCTTTTAGTTTGCACTCAGGGGGACTACGTGGTCCTCAGCCCAGGAGCCAATGAACACCATTCTGTTCATTCCCCATATTGCTGGGTTATACCTCTGGGTTTTGTGGGTTAAAACAAATTTTTCCATGTATTATTGTATTTATTGTAATCTTTTTAGTAAGTTGGAACTCTGACTCATCATCCGTCTTGAGTTGGGTTAATTTCTGCTGCTGGTTTACCTTTAAGCCAGCAAACAGAATAGGCACCGCATTGCAGTCTGACCACAATTTTCTTTAACATGGACATAGTACTACTATTGATATCTAGATGTTTGGAAACTCTGGTTATTCAATACATCTTCCAGGCAATTATTTCTTGCATAGATTCTATTGATCTATTTAAAACTGATCTTCAGCATGCATTTCCATTGCTAGGAAGGGATGAATGTGGACTACTGGCTTGCCTATAGATGTCATTCATTAATTTTTCTGTCTGTGACCTTTAATTATTTATAAGTTTTTTTTTCCCCAGGAAGAATAGGAAATTATCAATTACCTCTGCATTTCAAATAATTTTGGAATGAGAACACAAGTTAGAAATTCAACAACTCACTTTGCTGTCAGAATCCCCACCATAAGCAGATGTCAGCACAGTTCCCTCATAACAGCACTGTAAGAATCCACTGTTCTGAAATACCTCTTTTCAGCTTAGCAGTAGCTGACCAGTACCAAAATGAACTACAGGAGAATATATAGGGCTTTTTTTAAAAAATATTATTATTTAAATGAACTACCTCTCCTCATTCATTGCCCAGTAATTGAGGTTACTGATATAGTATTAAAATGTTTGTAATAATTTTAATCTTGATAAATGTATTTATTGTCTTTTTGTAGCCTCATATAAACACCACTGAAATTTAGCTAATTATTGTAAGGTGGTGTCTTAATTTTGTTTCTGTTTTGGAGGAAAGAGTGTCCCCAGTCCCTGCAGAAAGTAATTTTGCACTAGGTGATGAGCAGATTATTGATCAGTTCAATTCTGATCTTTGCCTAACTGCAAACTCTGTTCAGCTTACAAATAAGAAATAAGTTTCAGGTTGACATTTTCCAGTTAATATTTGTCGATGACATACAATTGGATACAACTGTCAATTATGCTGAATAAAGTCTGAAATAAACAGCTTATAATTCAAGAAAAAAAAATTATAAGTTGTGACAAAAAAAATAAAATAAAAGGATACTTGCAGCATTTGTGAATACTCTTGTTACACTAAATACATTAAAATCCATAATCTACATGCAAAGTTCACATAACTGCTTTACTCACAACTGTAAAAGTGAATCTTCAAGAACAGCAACCAGTTTTTAATAAGAAGACTAAGATTTTCATGAAAATTCCTTAAAGGAAAATACAAAACCTATCTCACTAAATTCTGTTCTGTTTTTTACAGTTATCAGTCATCATATTGAGTCAAGGTGCCCTCTTTATGTGACAGTGAAGGAGAACAAATTATCATATAGCAGAATGGAGTTAGTCTAAAACAGGTCTACACAATTCAGCTTTTATTTGGCAGGTGTTCTTGAGACAGGCACTTCTACCTTGAACTAAGGAAACCACATCCACTACTGCTGGTTCCTGATTTTTTTTTTTTTTTAATTCTTATTTTTTTTAACAGTCATTTAAAAAAATAAAAAAAAAAAAAATCAGAAAGTAGTTACATACCCCCTGGAGTTTAGCGGCTCTGCTGTGCCCTTACAATGATGCGTATGAGAGAAAACTGAAGCAGTTATATGTTACTTGTGGTATGGTGGGATATCACTGGCAGAAGAACGTTCTTTGCATTGTGCTCTTGTAAGTGTTTTGGGAACTAACCTTTAGGAATAGATAAACCACACTGCTAAATTTGCCTTCCCAGTCACAAAACTGCACAATTTCTCAAAATAGAGGTTACTAGTTTAAAAAAATTTTTTTTTTCAAAATGAAAAGTATAAAAATCTGAAACTTCCTTTGGGTAGTCGTTCCTACCAGTATTTCTCAGCAGATGTTTACAGACAGACAACAAAACAGTAAGGAGGTATCAGCAAGACATGCAATGATTGTTGCAAGCTACCAGTACAGCCATTATCAAGATTTTGGGTGGCATGGACCAAAGGAGTCTTTGGGAAAAAAGAGAGGCAAAGTGGACATGTTGCCAATTCCTGGAATAGGTCTTTGAATAAGATACAAAATGGATGAGGTAGACACGATTGCAAATCAACTGGATACCAGAGAAAATTTAATATAAAAACTGAGTGGTGGTGTCATGAGACTCTAACAGTTCCAGGCATTCTGATGAAAAGGAGAACATTTTGTTAGTGATTGCAAGAAGAAAGCATTGTTCAATAGCTGAAGAAAGGAGTAGAAATCATAGGCCATGTCTAAAATATGATCTGAGCTACCATCAAACTGATCAGGCAATGGATATGAAGGTACATAAAATAGATTCATTTGGATTTGAACTGAATGTACGACAGTTAAATGAAGGCTTGGGTTTTACTGGACAGAAAGGTATGCTTGGAAGGGACAGCAAATGTGTGTTGTTAAGGAAGTAACTGATATTTCAGTCTGCAGATAAGAGAACTCCTCATATGAAACAAGAAAAAAGGGAGAATAACAGAAGACAGCAGTGAAGTCTGAAGAATATTTTGGTTATGGATCATCTGTTGTCTAGGTTGCATTCTTTGGGGTAGATGTGTGAAACTGTCTTGTCCTCCTAATCAGAGGTGAACATTAATACAGATCAAGGATCTGTGACAATAATAATTCATTAATAGCGATGAAGGTTCCAGGATTTTGTGTGAGTTCAACATTATACCATGATCTTAAGAGCTCCAGCAACTATAACTGAAGAGAACAGTGACAAATGTCACTAGGTTAAATACATTCCCTAGGAAGTTATTCATCAACTTAGCTTTGGGAAAGCCACTGTGATCCCAGTTAGGAGAAGGATTTGCAAGAAGTGCAATCACATACAACCAAGATTTTGAAGATCTGCTCAGAAGGTACTTGGGCTTCTTAGGTAGGTAGAGAGAAATAGGTACTTTCTCTCACACTGTAATATAATAAGTCATTGTGACACACATTATAAAAAACATAAGCAAGGGTGAGATGTATAATATATCAATTTGATAATGTTTGGCTGTAATACAAATTATAAAGAAAAAACCTTTTTTGTTCACCAACAACTTTTAACTGAAGGCTAAATAATTGTGTCTCCTTTAACAAATTTAACTTCTAATTGAAACATTTGCAAAGGAAAAGTATTTAACCTCTAAGTGAACCAACTAATAAGACATTCATTATGGTATCCAGGATGGATTTTTTAAACCATAACAGGATTCAGAACTGTAAGTATGGATTCAATAGTTCTGGTCACAGTTTAGAATTAAGCAACTTGCTTTGTTTTCTTGTAATATTAGAGATTCAGTGTTTCTGTTCAGAATATCTTCTTCAAAATTTACAAAAAACTTCCCTGTGGCTGTAACAGCACTTTCTGAGAATTTATAAATAGATCTCTTCTGTTCATTTATGAATTTAAATGAAGATAAACAAATTTTGCAGCTAGCTCTTCATCAGCTAACAAGTATTTCATTCTTTCTTATATAGCATTTGTACAGGATACTCATTAAACTTTCTTTGTGATTAAAACTCAAGGGCCTTTATTTTAATAAACTACATTTGATTTTTAAAGGCATTCTTTTCTTGCCATTAGTCATTCTATTTCCTCTTTCTTAGATCCTAATGTTCTGCTAGAGAAAATAACAGTTAGCTCAGGTCTCTTTCAAAATGACTGATGATTCCCATTTATGTGACTGGAACAGAGGCACTTTGTTCTTATCAAAATGGCAACTGTCTCTATTGTGCTCTAGCTGGAGGAATCCGAGAGTATTTATCAAATCTGGCCATGGTAGTCATGCTGAAAGAGGACAAATCCACCTGAGTTTCTCAATAAGCAATGATTTTATGAAACAACCCTTGAAAGCAGATAAGAATTAAGTTATAGAAAAGAATGACAGGTTCCAGGACTGCCACTTTTTTTTTTTTTTTTTTAACTATTTTTAGTTATGAAGCCTAGTTATAAAAAAAAAAAAGAAAAGAGATAGCAAATACTACCATCATGAACAAAACCCAACAAACCCATATATTTAAAATTATTTAAATTCTGTTCTACAAGTATAGACACAATTATGTAGTCATCACACTTAAAAAAGTATGACAAAGAAAATTCATTTTATACACTTTATAATATATTCTCCCATCTATTCCATTTTGCTTTTTTAAACTGTTAACTCTGAATCTCCTGAATTAGCAGTGAGTGTGCTGAGGATTTTTACACACATGTAGTGTTTTTACCTATATCAGCAATATACATTTTCAATGTTGCTTTGACTGTATTTTAACTGCTGAAGTTATAAAAGCCCTTATATGTACTTTTAAATAGAAATCACTGTGGTACAAAGCTATCAATTTCTCATTCTATGAGATAATTCCTGATATGAGGATCCATGCAATGTACAATTTCATACTCAGAAGTACTGATATACTGACACATACCTTGACTTTTTCTAAGTGATCCTGCAGAGAGTCAATTAGCAGATCCCCCACTGGCTGCCAGGATCCCTTGAACGCTTCAGCCTGGCGTAGTTTCAGGTCCAGTTCATCCATTGCCTCTTGAAGGGCCTGCAGTCTTTCAAGAGCATCATCTATCTTCTTTTGCCAATCAGCAGACTGCAGATTCAGCTTGTCCCACTCAGTTCTGACCTCATCTGTTTGCCTTTGGAGAACTTTAGTGACATGGTGGGCTCTTTCCTCAGGTGACACATCTAAATGTGAAAGTCAAGAGGCTTTTAAGATATATTCTGTCTTAAGACTGAAACAGTTGTCATCTGCAAAAGTTCAAATATCAATAAGAAACTATTCATAACCAAATGCACCTGTGAAATTTATTAGTGTATTCTTATTTGAAAATCTCTTAATTTATATCTCACCACTATAAAGATCACCAAAATAAAGGCATTTTGAAATATGCAAGGCATAGCTAAAAGTTTATAAGCACAATATTTCTGCACATAGATAAATATGAATCACTGTGAAGCTTTTGCTGCAATTGAGTGGATTTGGGAGCTCCTGTAGTACTGAGCTACAAGGTGAATTTTAGCTTAAATTGGAGCTTTGAGACCTCAAATAGGCTATAGTTATAGACAGGTCCTGAAGGTTTAAAGGCAGTTTCAAAATCTGCTTATAAATATGCATGTCTATTTAGTACCACAGTGCTCAGAAGGATTGCTAAGGCTTGCTTTCATCTATATTTTTAGCTTAGTTTCTGAATACTGGCATTCAGCTTGGAGTGTAAAAGGAATGCTTTCAGAGTGGCTGGCAGAATTTATTTAATCATCACTGATCATCACTGATCTTTCCAGCAATGTGTTGTCACCCTCTTCTTTCTTCAATTACCTCTTGGTTCTGCACCGATCTTCTCCAGTCCCTCCACAGGCTGCTCACTGAGGAAGATTCGCACAGTCTCAAGTGCACTCCTGACAACAGGCTCTTTTGTTTTCAGCTCCCTCTTGAAAGTCTAAGAAACAAAATGATTGGAAGTGGATCCATAATGAAATACCTTGTTTGCATCAATTTAAGAACAAAATTTCCAACAACAGCTTTGTGAGTGCATGACAAGCAGCAACAAAAAAGATATAAAAGAGATAATCAGCTTCTGCTTAACCTGAAATCACATTATATTTAAAGGAGTAAATGGACTTCCAGCATGCCACGTTTCTCTTGCTTCAGCTACAGCTCCTTTTACTATCTCTCTTCTACTCCTTGCTTTTAAAATGACCATAAGTAAGTTTCTCAAGATTAATACTGAAATTTTAGTAGGTTACTGAAAACATACATACCTCAGTATTTATTTATTAATCCATTTATCTATTTTTGTTAAAGAGAATGGAAGATTCTCTTAATCAGAATACAAATGTTCTCTGCACACACACGCAGATGAAACTCAGCCTGTGGATTGCAAGTTCTGTTGTGTCTTTGCATATTGTATTGAATTTGCTTAAATGGTCCTTACTACGGTTTCATTTTGATATTTTCTTCTGTATTTATGAGGCAATGTTGAATGCATACTGTTTGCAAGTGGCATAGAGGTAAATTATGCAGATAATTATAGCACAGTGTAACACGAAACACGATACTGCATAAAGGAGATCCATATGCCATGAGTAGAAATAGATATTTTACTCAAGGGAATAGAAAATCCTTATATACTGGCATTATATAAGCTTCTGTCATAATAAATTCACCAATTCAGTTAAATTAATTATTAAACAAAATTTGTATTTCTATGCAAACTAATGAAGGATTATAAATTCAGTATTAAAAAAGTTCATTACACTTTGAATAATATTTGATATGCAACTCTCTGTGCAGGAAATACCTACCTGAATTAATAATAAGAGCATCTCAGTTTATAATATGAGCACTTAGAGGTGAAAAGTTCTTAACACATTTTAGGAAAGTAAACTTCAGGAAATGACCATATTCTACTTTAAATATTTAAATATACTTCTTAATAAAGGGTCAAGAACTGGCCATAAGATTTGTAACTGTGATTGGGAGAACTCTTTAGCAAAGTCTGCTTTGTTGAAGGAAATAAAGTAAAAAATCTTCATTTTGTGCCAAGGACATTAATAAGACTGGAATCTTTTTGCAGAGTGTGTCTGCAATCATAAGGCAATCTGTTGTTTGATTTGTATGTGATCAATGTTTTAAACAATCATGCTGACCTTTAAAAACCAACATTGATTTTCACAAATAAAGTACGCTAACAAGCAAATTACCACTGGACATTGCTCTGCATAAAATCTGAGTATTTACTACATGGTTGTAACTTAGACATTTTTAGGCCCATGATTCTTATTATTCATGCTTGACTCTTGCAGGAAGTGTAATGGAAAGAGGAAATACCATAAGCCTTTTTCATGCCTCCAAACGAGGAAAACCTGTTGCTTTAATTAGCCTTTGTGCTCACCTCACTTTACATTGTTCTGTCCCACTGGAATGGTGTGGCAGGTCTGCAGCTCAAGTAAGCCAGCAGGGAGCATAACCTAAAAGCCAGCATGGTAGTCCCCATGGACTGAGAGCTCTGCTCTCATCTGGTAGTGTTAAAAGTAACATCAGCAGTCAAATTCACTTAAACCAGTGTTTTCTAAATGCTAAATGGTATAACAGCTTAAAGATATAATATGCTTTATAAACAACTACAAAGAAAAATTATTTCTCAGAAATGTCTGTGCCCAAAACCAGTCCAATAGGAGGCTCATGCACAGAGGTCTGCTCTGCCAACACATACCAATAGCAGGCAGGAATCACAGATTTTCCAGGGGAACACAGAAATACACTGATGGATACTTAAAAAGGGTAGTTAAAAGCCTGAGCTGTGCATGCTGTAAGTTGTGCTGCTGCTAGAGTCAGGTCACCCCTCGCTGTGTATGTGTGCACACCATGAGAAGGACACAAAATACCTTCTTTGAGCTTGTACTGCCTTTGCAGGAAACTACAGCAATCAAATACACCTAGTGGCATTATACGTGCTGAAGAGGTTTAAAGCCACGTTCCTCCTGTATCTCTTGAGCAACAGGAGAACATAATCAGGTTTGTGCACTGCATCCCATAAAGCGTGTCAGCAGGAGTCATTGTATCTTTCTCAAAACAATAGAGAAATGCTGATGGGAAGTTCCTGACTTTGTATCTTTTGTATTTAGCCACAACCAGAAGAAGCCTCTTTATCAATTAAGGAAAACAATCAGCCAATGTGTTATTTTTCCCCCCCAACTTTTCCATCCTGAATGCTGGAGCTGGTGGAGGCGATTACAGCCTGTAAATCCTCAGTTACAGAATAGTACACAATATGGTGTGGAGATCTATTTACAATTCTCATCTCCTTCCCTAGTGTTGATCTGCAGACTTCTACTGAGTCAGTTAAAATATGTCTCAGTATAAGAAATTTGAAAAAGAGAGGATTAAAAAAAACATGAGGCTGAGGCAGTAGCAGAGAACAGCATTAAAAATAATGAATGCTCATTTCACACTAACCCATTCCAAAAGAGGTTCTTAATCTATGAAGGTAAAGCTGCTTTTCTGATTAAAGTTTTGTGAAATACGTACACACCACCAATAAAAATCACAAGCAGCAATAAAACACACTTTTTCTTCTTTTGGAGGAAAAAAAAATAATTTATCTGTCTAGAGTCCTGACAAATACATCTTTATAATAACCAGACCATCACTGAAAGCAGAATTAGCCTAAATGGATGTCTAATGTACAGCTAATGATTTCAGGCTAATTTCATTGAATTCCTTAACTTCTTCCACACTTTGTGGTGACTGTAGAGGAAATCGAATATGCATAATGTATGACCTGACAAAAAAGTAAGTAAACTACTTTATTTAAGCATGTCTATTTGTCATCAACACTACAGCAGTAATGGCATTCTGTCCACCGTTTTAATAATGCATATATTGATCACCTTATCTCAGACCTCCACTATCTCCTCATGGGTGTCCTTAAATCTCTTTAAATGAAGAAACAAAGACTGTTTAAATTGAAAAATGTAAATATAATGAGAAATTACTTAGATTAGTAAAACTAACATTAATCTCTGTTATTAAAAATAACCCCAAACACCTATTTTTGCTTTCAATGAATTGCAATGTGAGGAAGCACAATTAGATTAAATCAAGATGTTTGCCAACCAGAATGCTTTTTAAAAAAGTGGGGTTTGACTTCAGTCATTAAACGTAGATATCAACTGTGCCAGTAGAAAAGGCTGATGCAGGAACTGTATTCCTCCTTAGGCTGTAGTGCTATAGAATTCAAATGAAAGTCTTTCCACGGAATTGTTAATAACTGCCTTCTATGTTCATAAATGCTATTTATGCTGTTAATAAAATCACTGCACAGAAAATGAGGGAACTCTTAAAAGAATGAAAGACATAGCAAACTATCTGCAGGATGACTAAGTTATTTAAATGAGATTAACAGTATCAAGTACACAGTTGTTAATAAAATTTCAATAAAACAATATTATGATACTTTGTAAAGCAAAAAACCCCTGCAAGATAATTAAATAATGTTTTGATGAACAGGACACAGACTTCTGTACTGATTATTTTTCTCTCCTTTGTGAGAGATGCATGAGGATCAGATAGGATAAATCCATTTCAATATTCTGTTTTGTTAGTTTTCCCACAGTGAATCAGAGTACTTAAAACTATAAAGACCTCACATTAAGCTCCTGAAGTGATACAGAATGGGAAAAGAAGACATATTTCTAAAAGGAACTAAAACGTTCTAGCTTCGATGTTAGACAGGATGACCAAAGAACTGTGTTGTTATGTATCTGCAAGTGGCAGAGAAGATAAAAAAAGAGAAGAAGGAGATCTATTTTGTAATTTTGCACCTATTCATGGTATCTTTCATGGAACACTTTTCATCCCTAAACAATCATTTGATTGGTGAGTGAGAAATCACTTAGTTCATTACTGAAGCATTGCCACTTTTATGATGAATTCTGTGAAACTTGCAAACAGCTTAAAGAGCAATATACAATACTAAAATTTTATGAGATGATTTCACTAGATGAAAGAAATATTTCTTCTGTCTTGAAGGAAAAACCCACATTTCCAAAGACTCAAATATTATTTAGATGAGAAAAGTTTTGTTGTAACAATTCTACAAAAATCATTCTCTAAGTCTTGTTTTGGCTCAAGAGTCATCTTTGGAGAAAAGGGTTGAGTTAATGTCATGCTGAGTTAAAGCAACATCTATATTGTTTCTTTCATCCTAATGCTCTAGATGGGCTTTAAAACTACTTTATGAAAGTTGCTACAGACAGTTGGCTAAAACAGACCTCAGGCATATCATGTATCTTTTCTTTCATGAGAGAAAGGTGAAAAAAATGAATGGTGCTGCTCCATAAAATCATGGATGTTTTTGCCTCACTGTTTCTGGGATAATATTTTAAGTCCTGTATAAAGTTTTATGAGAAAGACATATCCCACACATTACCTCTCCAGGAGGAAGATCTAGGAAATGTGATCAAGCTGCCCCTTGCAGCAAAGCATTATATTATCTTAGAAAAGCATTTGGCACTGACAGAGAGATGGTTTTGTTCCTCTTTGTCTTTCCCAGCCATTAGGTGAAGACAGGCCCCTGAGAAACCATAGTGACAGTGCTTCCCATCAGTCTGCTACTGCAGATGAATGCATGTTTGCCTCGGCCAAAATCCATGTCTGGCTGGATATGGTACTTTCTGACTTTTCACAGACTCGAGTTCCAAATAACTTAAAGCAGCAAGATATATCAAGCTCTCTTTCCAAGTTTGATCTCATTGCTTGTTCTCAAATATGTTCTTCTGCATGAGAAAGAGCAGTATATAGAGCAATATACTAGAGCAGTATTTATATACAGCTTCCTGGTGTGAATGGAAAAGCACAGATCCAATTTCATTTTATAGTACCATTTCAAACTTGTCCATGAAGCCATAAAATCAAATATTTAGGAGCTTCAGAAACAATACTTTTTGTGGCAAATGTCACAAACTGAAAGTTACATCTATGCAGTTCACTGCTTTGAGAAGACGATCATTGGTTTTGAAATAGTCTCTTCTTGTGGAAACAAGATGTCTGACTGACAATTTAAATTCTTCAATAAAAAATACATTAGTTAAAATAACTTTTCAGGTGCCACACTGAAGCACAATTGGACACCAAAGAGGAGGTAAAAAGCTTCACATAATGTCATTATTTTAATTAAGGATGCATGTGGATTAAGCTGAGGAGAGTTTGAATACTACATCCAAGTAAATATCATGAAAAGGAACAGTGGAGGTACTAGAACTCTGATTTCACATTTATACCTGAATAGACCTCAATAGTATAGTAATTTAAAAGCAATTTACCTGAAAGTAGATATCAGGTTAGCATCAGATAGGTGAGAACTTGGTTCAACTCAGGAGACATAACCAAAGCATACTTTTACCACAAAAAAAAAAAAAATATCTGTGTGAATCTTTGTATGAAGAATTATTCAGAAGTATTGTGTTATTTTGGGGGTTGTTCATTTGATGGATTTAAAAAAAAACAATTGGTCATATAAGCATTCAATAGATGTTCCTTTTAAATGCAAATCTTAGTCTAGAACAGCCCCCATATGATACTCTGCTACTACCTTTTCATAAGAATTCTCTGATGAAACCACTATGAGCCACACAGTTATCACAATGGTGCAGAGCTGTGCCTTAGGGCTGGTACCACTGACTCTTTTCAACAAAAAAATAGGGTTTCAAAAAGTACATATGAAGCTTAAATGCCTAATCTGAAAAAATTTTCCGAACTACTTATTTAAACCTCAAAAAGAAAAAGGTTAGTAATTGTTCTGGCCATGAAATCTGCCTGCCTGTGATAGGTCTGTGAAGGTCAGGGTAGTAAACACTCTCTTCTCCAAAAGGCTGATTTTCTCTGCTGTGTTTGAAAATAGTAGCAATTACTTCATGGAAGAATTTTGGTTTTCATTCCAAAATGTATTTTAAAGGGTGTCTTACTTTTTCCAACAAGGACTGTGTCATGGAGCACTAATCTGCAAAACAAAAAGCAATGTCCAAAATATCATTTAAAAACCCCCATACCCGATGAATGTCATTCTGTTTCTGCACAGTGGGGAGATCTCCACCAATGGGTGCTTGCTGTTTTAATTCATCCTCCTTCAATTGTAGCCATGCCAAGAGTTCCTGAAGAGAGAGATGTAATCTCTTCCACTGGTCGGTACTGGCTTCCAAATGGGATCTGAAAGCATGTGTTAAATATAGGATGGATTCAGGCACAGTGAAAGTAAAACCCAAATTGTACAAGCTTATTTACTAAGAGACATCCAAGCGTTTCATTAACTTAATGATTTTTAAATAGGTTCAGTAGCTTTGAATTATATTCTAGCAAAACAAATTTAAATGTGGTTCTGCAGTCCTGGCTTTTTTTCACATCTTGTTTTTGGTTGTGTTTGGTTTTTTTTTTTCCTTAAATTTTCATCTTCAGCAGTGAGAAATAGCTGCATTGAGTTGTCATAGAAGTGCACAAATATTACGCAGGACTAGCTTGAGAGTAGCATAATCATCATTTAGGACTGCTAGGAGATTAATTAACTAAAATGTAGTTTTCCAATTCAGAGAAGAGCAAGAATTTCTTTAAACCACTACATAAACCATTTGACTCACACAAGATCCATCCTCTTATTTCTTTAAAATAAGAGAATAAATGCCATTCTTAAAAAAAACAAACAGAAAAAGTCATGAAGAAATTATTAAAGCCAACAGAATCCCCATACACTACTGAGCCAAATGTCTGTGCCATTTGAATAGATATGGGAATGAAACTAATGGAACCACTGGAAAAATTAAAAGGCAGAATGGAAAAAAGATCTCTATCATGAGGACATCGCAGTATTTCCTCTGTAGATGTGTAAATGTTTTTTTTTTTAAGACTTGGATCAAGTATTGAACTACTAAATTTCAACCACTGTTTTCTCTCTCTGGACTGAGAAAATCTTCAATTTTCTTTGAGCCATAGATAAAGCACACTAAAAATTTGTCTTTCTAGACTTAGGAATATGCTATTGTTTAATTGCTGGTTGTAAAGAAATTCTTAATTCTCTTCCAGGTAACATAAGAAAACCTCTTAATAATTCAAACCAAAAGCAGAATTACATAACAGTAAAGTGAAAAAATGCACTTGAAAACAAGACAGGCTTTCTTTTTTTTCATACATTTTACTCTTTAAGTACTAGCTTTGTTTAACATTTCTTCTACAGAGATTGCATATAAAATCATTTGTTTTCTGACACTGAGAATTCTACTCATACATTATATAAAAAAACGTGATAAATGTGTTTTGTGCACCTTTTTAGTTGGTTTGGATATGGAAATGAAGAATTGCTGAAGGTAAAGACAGTTGTATTTCTTGGAGATGCTCTACGAATTTGATCTGCTTTCCAGCCTCTTACATCAGGTAATTGAAGTGGCAAAAAAAGAGAAAGGAAAGGGGCAGAGTAGCCATAGGCTGACAGAAAGCTCAGATGCTCTCATAACATGTGAGCTGATGAAAAATTTTCTCCTTTTTTAAACTTCAATGCGAGGGACACACATAGACCATGATGCCTTTTGATCTCTGCTCTCCAGGGCATCTGTGAGCTGGGGCAAAACAGGGGGAGGCCAGCCCTGCATTCACTGAAGGCTAGAGAAGTTCCCAGATGCCAAAAAAGGGTAGAATTAGATCAAATTGTTTACTGTGAGTGTGGTGAGGCACTAGAACAGATTGTCCAGAGAAGGTGTGGATGCCCCACCCTGGAATTGTTCAAGGCTAAGCTGGATGGGGCTCTGAGCAACCTGGTCAAGTGAATGGCATCCCTGCCCGTGGCAGGAGGGTTGGAAATAAATGATCTGTACAGTCCCTTCCAACCCAAGTCATTCTATGATTCTGTGATAGTTCTGAAAGCAGCAAGGGGGGAGAGTAGTAGGGATATTGTGTGGACAATTGCAGGAGGTGACAGCCAGAGCAAGAGCCACAGGGCTTCAGAAGGGGATAAGGCCAAGGAACCAAGTTTCTGAGTCAGGCTAACTCGCTTGTCCCATGTTTATCTTGGCATTTGCAAGCTTCCACCTCATCTGGAGAAAGGCAGCAGCTGAAGGCAAACACTAAGAAGTCATCTTCTCTGACTCTCCAGGTGTGGCTTTACAGGGGAAAAGTGCAAAAAGAGTGACCCAAAGGGGTTTCATTACTGCTACCATGCTCTGACCTTCCCCCTTTAGGTAAATGTTTTCCCAGAACCTGTCTTGTTCTGCCCTTCCTTCAGCTGCAGGAATACATGTTTATGTACACACACATTATATGTATACACTCATATGCTTATGACTGTGTTCAAGATATGCAGAAAAAACAAATAACAGGAAAACAGTTTAAAAACTAGTTATTTGTGAGAAAGAAAGTGATTATTAGGATAAACTGTGCTGATTCATCAAAGAAAGGTAGCAATGGAAATTAGATTGACCTCTGAATAGCTACAATTTATTTTATATAATGTATTTAGAAAAGAATGCCCACCTAAGCCGAGCAGTAGAATTGGTCTTCTGTTTCTGCAGGCTAAAATTTCCTCTACACTTGTGTGACTGATGCCTGGAGAACATTTCATATGTCTCCTCTAATACCTCTTTTGTGTAAGCATTGATGGTTATGATGCAATTCATTTCATACTGTGCAATGGATAGAAACAATTCCAAACAGGCAGACTGGGAATAGCCTCTACATTTAGTTGGGTGGCAGCAACATTTACACTGAACGTCTTAGAATTTAAGAATTGTTTTTTATCCTACTCAATAAGTAGGGTTACTGCTTCTAACTTGATTAATGACAGCAATACATTAAACTGTGAAAAAGGAAAGACAGAAAGTCCCATATATTTAATTCCTGATATTTGGCCAACTGACCATTTCTTATGCCAAATATCACTACATTTGAGAGGTTCATGGGTAAAATTCATGTGAAGAAAAAATTCTCAGAGACTTGAAGGCTTTTATCTCTTCTTTTGCTCCTCAGGAAAAAAAAAAAAAGTGACTGTGCCTTTTTTTCTTTAGCTACTAACATCTTTTCAACCTCAGAGTCTTCATTTATTTTTAATGATTGATGATATGAAGATGGCTTTTGTCATTACATATCCTGACCTCCCTCAGGACCTGAGCTCAAAAAAGCTAATATTTCATACATTACTTTTGAAAACACTTCTGCCTTTTGCTGCCCTCTGAACTACCACCAACACACAGCAAGGGAACAAATGAAAAAATGTCTCAGACTGAATGAACCAGATCTGGGTTGCCTATTGTAAAAGTCATATTTCTGAAGTAAAGTTTCCTGAACAATTTCTTTTCAAAAGAAATCTTCAGTCCACTGAAGCCTGAACGACCACTTGATCATTTGTAATGCTACCATTTATTATACTTTTCCTTCCAAACAAAAGTTTTTCCTCTCATGACACTACCTACGGATTTCTTTTACTCTCGGACTTTATTTGGCAATTCTGTCCACTCTCCAGACAACACCTAAAACCTTAAATAAATTGTCTTCTCAATTGCAAGGCTATTTTTAGTTTTGTGTTGGGAATAGCAGCCTTCAAAATTAAGCTTATCATCAATATTGGTTATTTTATCACTTTCTTTCATGACTCATTGATAAATCATATCCAGCTCCAGAAAAAGCCTACATTTAGAGGGGGTGTAGTTGCTGTTTAAACATGCTAATCTCTCCCTTTGTAATTACAAAACATCATATGCCTCAAATCCTAATCCTCTACTATCATTTTCACACCTAAAAAAACCCCCTAATCATTCTTACAAAGTTAAGACAACATTCAAAGCAGCACAAATATTTTCTAAGGAGACAAAAACAGTGCAATCAGAAACAAAATGAAACCTTTTTACTTGAGAAATGCAGCATTCTCTCCTACACAGCAATGATAGGCTTTTGTTCATGTTCAGATCCTACCTAATGTTTAGAGATTTCTTCCTAAGTTCACTCCATCTGAGGTTCATGTTATCCAGGCGTCTCTGCAACAGGGTTGCATCCTCAGAGCATTCCAGGGACCTCAGGACTTTCTGCCCGTTTTCATCCAGGCTGTGAAAGATGTCAGTGTGAGCATCAATTTCTGCCTGGAGCTCCTATGGAAGCAATAGAAAACAATACATGTGATTTCTTAGAAGTTCACAGAAACTGTAATTCTTCAGAAGAGTATAAAAATCCTCGGTGCAACACAGAGCACAGGTTTTGATTCCTACTTTTATGACACAGCCATGTTTGCCTTTCATGTGAAGGCCATTTGCATGGAATACGACCCTTTTTCCTTACAGCGCATACTGACCAAAATTCAGACAGTTAAAAATGTAGCCTTTGACAGGCAACAAGGGAAGGACAAGATATATTTACTGTGCTTCTGAGGGAAAAACAAACACAAAATCCCCAGGACCTCAGGTAAATCTGACCTTCACATGATATGTCTTCCTGTGCAGCATTTTCAGTTTCAGCTGGGGACTGCAACACCGGTCCTGCTGCATGGCAATTCCAAGAAATCTAGGCGGCTGCAGCAGCTTTAAAATGCCAAGTTCACTTACATTCTGTTGACAGAACGTATTTTGGAGCCCAGGCCTCAGCAGTCAATAGCAATAAACAGCCACTTTGTGCTATATCAAAACACTGGTTGGGGCCATGGGCTGTAGGAGGGCCTGAGAATAGCAAGGACCCAGAATATGCAACCGGCAGCTCATGTTGAACAGCCAACTTTTCTTATCTCTTCAACACTGCAGGCCAGATCTACATTTCAAATTCATTTTTTCCCCCTCATTTTTAGCACGGCTGTTCCTGCCAAAAGAACATTCTTCAGAGAGCTGCCTGGGACCAGCATTCCTGCCTTGCCCACGCACTCAATGCAGCCTTTGTGCCTTGGCTGCCCTTCTCCAAGACTTTTGCACGCTGAAGCTCTGCAAGGGCAGATTCATTTGCAGAGAACAGCCCTTGAATCAAGCTCATGAAAGAGAACCAAAATGATAAGGATAATAATTTAAACACACACGTGAGCGAGCGCACACATACTCGACGCGCAGCCATAGTCGCACAAAAGTACTTCTACCTTCAAACAGAGAAGCACACAAACACACAAAGAAAACAACCTTGTGAATAAAGCTCTACCTTTTTCCCTTGGGATGCCCGGGCACTAAATTTTCTGGTGGTGGTTTCTTACTTCCTGAAATGGGAGTACTAGGGATGAAGTGTGAAAGAGTGAATGATTTATGGCGTTGGAGAGCAAGACCCAGCTAAAACTGAGCATCACAGATAGTCCCCAATGGAAATTTGCTGCAATTTTCTTTAGAAGAATGACTTTGCAGGTGGGGAGCACACAGTCTTTCTGCTTGGTGTGTTCCTAATTGAATAGGTTTTATTTGATATTTTAACTGCTATGTTAGCTGCACTGAATCATGAATAGATTGTCCTTGTTCACCTACTGCTGTTCCAAATGTCCTTAACTGGACACCTGTTCCTTACCCATCAATGACTAGCACAGAAATTGGAGAAATTTTAAGGTGGGCTAGTAATGTCTTTGGTACAGTACAAGAGTTTTTACCCAACTATTTTACTTATCTATGGTCATCCTAGCAGTAAAGTAGTTTGGTGTGCATCAGAGGCAACTGTGCGTAATCCAAGTGCATTATAAACACTGCATGTATTTATTGATGTTAAATAGGTAATTTATATTTTAAAAAGTGCCACTATTAAGGTAGATAACTGTATTTTATTACAGGTATGAACGCTTTATTTTTATTTATTTGTACTTTATTTCAAGTCTGAATCTTGCTAGCTTCAGCTTCTATCTGTGATACTTTATTTTTGTTTGTGTGACTGAAGAATACTCTATTATCAAATTTCCTTCTCTCCATGTATGCATTTGAGATGTTACTTAAGCTAGGTTAAGTATCATTATCCTGATGTAAACAGACAAAACATCATGTAACAAAGGATAAAGTTCACAGTTAAAAAGTCAACTTTTAATATCTGTATACTTCTAAGGTCCTTCCACATTTAATAACAAAGATAAATCTATTTTGAATAGAAAGAATGAAAGGGTGAAAGAATTCTATGCACTACCTGCTGCACAAACTCCTTAGTTTTTAGGATGGAAACAGCTGCCTTTTCCTCTGAAAGAACATGTGCCACGAAACATGTTCAGTAACGATTCACAGTAGGAAGCTGTCAAATCTATGCCCTCTTGGTGTTTTACCACAAATACATTTTATAAGACAGACTTTAAAAAAATGCCTTTCCACATTTTTCTTGCTTTTAGAAAAAGTGACTTGTAGTTTATATTTTGTGTTTTTCTCCTGACACATACATAATTCTGAAAATAAAATTAAGCCATATATTTTTATTTCAGAATACTATGTAGAATTACAATATATCTGCAGAGTTAGTTAAGTGGGCAACAAACATGAAAAGTGGAGTACTCTTATCAAAAGCTTAGTATTCAGAACTGGTTTTCCTTATTCCAAATTACTTATGTATACTGCAGTAGTTCAAATGCTCCCAGAAGGAGTTTATTCCAGCTATGCAGGAAGCCTACACAGAAGCAAGACAACAACAAAGGTATTTATTCCATTTTGGTTGGTGCATTTCAGATCCTTTCTTTGTGACACTTTCACATCCCAAGAGCAGCAGAGAGTATATAAGAAAAAAAGATCTATATACCTTTTGTTTTCTGAAAAAAAAATAATTTCCACATTTCAAAAATATAATATGAAGTAGATTATTTTTCTTGACAACAGTAAAGCAGTAAGATCCATTTAATCTCAAAAATTGCTAAGTTATTTGCAAAAATATGGTGTGATTATACATCATGCCAAGAAGTACAGCATATAGACTAAATATATATTATTTATTGCATTTTCATCTTTTCCAATGTGTTCAAACACGTGGACAGACTGCAAAGGACACAAAAATCAATCTTGGTATAATTCTACTGAGTTACTGTTGGACTGCATGCTGCATTTTTGCTGTAGTGGTTATTACTGAGGTTGTGTGGAAAAAGATTTCTATCTGCTCTTAAAAAAAGCAGAGAGCAAAATGAAAAGCATCTTTTTGATCACATTACATCTTAGAGTGAGCTGAACTGCTTGGAAAGAATTGCAACACCATCAGGCACAGATTTGCCTAAGAATTTCTGAGTGAAATCCTCCTTTATTAAGATGAATTATAAAGTTAGATGATAAAAGGTACCACAATATTAGTTTGTAGAAACCTAGCTGAATAGCTATTAGAGGCTTCTACACATTTAAACATTTAAAAGTACGTCTTTATATTATTTTGCTATATAGAGTAAATCGGGAACTAAGACACAGAACTGGAATGATAAAGAGATGAAATACACTTGTCTTGAGGGAAGCAATCTTCTTGGACAAAACAGGGTGAGGAAATGTGCTCTGGCTGTTACACTTTTGTCCTGAGCCCATGAAACCGCTATGATGATTCCAGAACAGATGTACACCGGCATTTTAAGACAGCACACCCAATGTCATCCCAAAGCCCAATTCAGTTGTCTCCCTTGGAACTACTGCTAGCATTGCCCACAGGAGAACACATCCTCATTGCCCTGATTCTTTGGGTAGATAAAAGAAAGTCCCCTGTGGCTCCACAGGTTTCATTTTCCACAGAGCCCTGCCAAGCGCAGCAGAGCTGTCGCTGTGAAAGCTAAGGCATTAAAAGCTCTGTCAGCTTCCACACAGCAGAGCTAGTCCTGTAAGAATTCAATATGGTTTGAGATAATTTAGTAGGAGTAATTAATCAGTGTCAATATCTTTCATATCCCACATGCAACACACAGATATGACGTACAAATATGACATATGTCAGATATGACATGAGACATGTCAAAATCACAGAGGGATTGGCAGTCTGGAAGTAAAATGAAGCCCTAGAAATAAAGAATTAGTTCTACTTCTTGGTCTATTGATGAGTCATACTAAAACATGGAAATTAATGTCACACAGCCGACAAAACATTTATGTTTTAAACAAAGTTGAAAAAAGATGTGTAATAATTTTAAGAAATTAAAGGACTTAAATCCTCCCCTACAAACCCAGTTCTATCCTTGGAATTGTGCTTTTCATTTCCAGTGAAGCATTTTACGTTTTCTAAATACTGTACAAAGATACAAATGAAATAAGTGACATTTACTGAGGTATGGGGGGCTCACAAGATCAAAGAATTAATTTTTAAAAGCCACACAAAGAAAAAAAAAATCTTACTGACAGTAAATACTAAAAAAGTCAGTCTGCATAATTACATACATGTATGCAATGCATCA
Source organism: Formicarius rufipectus (assembly GCA_013399695.1). Classification (NCBI taxonomy): domain Eukaryota; kingdom Metazoa; phylum Chordata; class Aves; order Passeriformes; family Formicariidae; genus Formicarius; species Formicarius rufipectus. The sequence continues at coordinate 893,564 of VXAU01002756.1, forward strand.
GCTAGTAATCCCTGTGTGGCCATACAGAGGTAAGAAGGGTTATACATAGCTCAGAAATACTATACTGTTTTACTCAAAACAAATTAAAAAAAAAAGATCACATCTACAATCCCTCTCCATCTCTGTAGTTTGCTGAACTAATAATCCCCTTTGTATTTATATTAACAGACCACACCATATTTCCCATAAGTAATCTCAGAAAAAAACCCAAATGAACTAAACATTTTAAATAGCTTAAATTAGTAGCATACATTTTTAAAAACCTTTTATACAGTACAGAACATTTGGATGATGTAATTCCTTTTCTCCCTCATTTTTATTTTTTCCCTCTTAACCAATTTTCCTTTATTCTTTCTTCCACTTTAGCTTTTTTTTTACCTACTTCCTTTCCTCACTTCATTTGCTTTTCCCCTTTCTTATTTCTTCACTCTTTTCCTTAATTTTCCCCTCCTCTTTTATCCTTTATTTTTTTTCATTCTTTTCTCCCTTCCTTCCTTCCTTCCTTCCTTCCTTCCTTCCTTCCTTCCTTCCTTCCTTCCTTC
>VXAU01002756.1:894235-916301 GCA_013399695.1 Formicarius rufipectus
CCTGCCTTCCTGCCTTCCTGCCTTCCTTCCTTCCTGCCTTCCTGCCTTCCTTCCTGCCTTCCTGCCTTCCTGCCTTCCTGCCTTCCTGCCTGCCTTCCTTCCTTCCTGCCTTCCTTCCTTCCTGCCTTCCTTCCTTCCTTCCTTCCTGCCTTCCTGCCTTCCTTCCTGCCTTCCTTCCCCTCTTTAAAATACAACCGTCCGTGAGCAAAAAACTTACTTTTATGTTCTTTTTGTGGTAATCACAAAACTTTTCAAGAATATAGGTAACTTTCTGCTTTTGTCTTGCATTCTCTGGGTCTCTGCTCTCTGGTTCTGAAGGTGATAGAGCAGCTCTTATGGTTTCTACAGGTGTAGGAAATGGACTACTGTGGACAGGAGTCACTGCCTGTATTTTGCAACTCTGTCCAGCACAGCTTACCACAGCTTAGCTATAGATTTCAAATGACTCATTCCACTTTCTTTCATTTAATTACATCTAAACTCCTTTAAATTTCTGATTCTGCCTAGAGCATTAAATTCTGTGAGGGTTTCAGTAATTTATATCAATGTCCTGGCAGACTCCAGCAGCCTTTGGAGGCACAAAGATCCATGCACATGGATCCATTTCAGGATCAGGGCTTATTCTTCTGTCTGCTAGAGAGAGGAATAGTTATTTGAGTTATAGTTCTGGAGATGTGGAATTAATGGCTACTGCAAGGCAAATCAAATGCATTTTAAGCACGAGTGATAGATTCAGTGCAAGATGCACTTGATATAGTTCTTTTGTTTCTGGCAATAAAAGGCCAGTTTGCACTCTGCTTTATGACACTCTGTCTTTGTGAGCCAGTCATAGGCATCAAAGAACTTAAACAGAAAGAAATTTCTACTTTTTTTACAAATAAAAGAGAACATTTGTTCTAGACCAAAGGTACTATGAATTAGGTTAATGATGGAACAAAACAGTGAAGTGTTTCTGCTGGTTTGCAAGACACTTCTGGTCCCATGGGAGTTCGCTTTTTTTAAATGCCACAGTTCTTCTAAGACGTGGTTGTTGTAATTTTTTTGTTTGTTTGTTTTTTGGTTGGTTGGTTGGTTTGGGTTTTTTTGTTTGCTTGTTTGTTTGTGGGGTTTTTTTGTTGTTGGTTTGGTTTGGTTTTTTTAGCTCCCATTTCCTCCATCATGCTTTTAAGTAATTTGCTCTTCTAGTCCATAAGCAAAACTTTTATTGAGTCTTAGAATGAGAGTATTTGCTGAACAATTTACATAATGATAAAAACCTCTCAAATGAGATTTAAAATATAATTAAAGGGCAGACTTACTGAGTTAAAAGCATTGTTGTGAAATGGTTATACATCATCATGCCAAAAAGTCTCCTATTGAACCAGCCTATGGCATGACCCCAATTCCAGTCTGGTATGATTACATCTCTGAGTTTCATGCTAATGACTTGATTAAAAAGAACGATAAAAAGGTCTTTTCTATTGTGAAGACAAGGTTCTGAATATAATTAAGGCATTGCTAGGTTCTCAACACATATTTCAAGATAAAAAAGGGTAAGAGTCCTCTAAGAGAGAATCAACTGCTGATGAATGGCAGCCAAAACTTTGCCCTGCAGAAAACAATCTACGTAAGTTGCATTTATTTAAACCACTGTTATGGTTTAGAATTCCACTAGTTCTAGAATAAAGATGTGACCCAACTTCAAATGTTACTTCCATCTGAAAGAAGACAAGAAAAAGAGCTTTCTTAGTCAATTTGGGCCCTGTCGTTCAGAAAATATTATCTTTATAAACAGGCAAAACAGGCCTTCAATTTAGATGATATTCAAATTGCAAGAGACTTCATGGCTCATCTAAGGATGCAGTCATCTCTTGCTGACATTATCTCGAAAACATGGTGTTGGTTTCTCAATTTCATAATCATTGAATTAACTTAGCTATGGAACTGCAACTCTTAAGAACACTAACACAATCATTTGAACATATACTCGAGTCTCTAATGTACAGATCCTCATTCACACAGTTTTAGACATAGCACAGTCATGTAATTCTCTCTTAATCATAGGGAAATGATCAATTTTTTGAGATGTCTAGCAATTAATTTTTATTCAATTATCACATAAGTCCATGTGCTTTAGAGGAGTTTATCAATTTCTTGGATGTGTTTTTTGAAGACTGACAAAAATCCTGAATGACTGCTTTCATTTCTGTGTAATGGAAATATGAAGAAATAGATAAAGAAATCAATCTTTAAAGAAACAAATCTTTCTGCATTTATAGTTTCACTTAGGATTTGACCCTTGCTACTAGAGAAATATAAACTATTTTGATAATTGCAACTTTAATGGAAATTGTTAGTTTTAGTGTTTGTCTATTTTTCATGTCACTATATCTAGGATTTAAACCCTAAATAGAATGAAGCATCATGTTAGTTTGAGGTTACTCTAAGGCAGAGAAATCCCTCATAGCCACAGCAATGAAGAACTTCTACTGTAGCCTGTGCTCTCTTTCAGGCAAGCAAATCCAACAAAGCACATTTTTGAAGTGGGAGTTGCAAGTGTTCTGTGTGTCAGAAAATCAACCACCTCTACTGAGGGTTGGGTGAGTAGGAGGGAAATAGCATAAGTGTGTATAGAATCATACACACAATTTTCTGAAAGCAAAACCATAAGACCCATTGCAAACTAGCATAGTTTTCCAGATTTTAGAAGGTTGTCTGCTCTCAGCAAACAGGCAGGTCCTGACCCCCAATGAATGTCTAATGCCATTACACCTGCACATTCTGCCAACACACTCACCCTGTCAATCTTTTGGCAATCTTTCTGCAGCAAAATAATTGTGCTGCTACTTTCAGTATGTCTGATTTTTCCTCTCCTCATTTTCCAGAGATCAAACAGTAGCAGCACAAAAAACCACCTTCCTCTACAGAAACATTTACCTCCAATTAGTTACTAAGGCATTGTCTTAAAGTCCTGCTGGACAGATTCAAGAGCATTTACCTCTATTAGTTCTGCTGACATTCAGGTAGTTGACATTAACACTGATTTCCATTTACAACAAGCAGCCAGAAAGGCTGAACTGCACAACTGTTTCTAGGTCTGGAGAAAAATAAAATCTTCCGAAGAAAGGACAATTTTTTCTCTTTCATCAACCCTGTGAAAAATACCTGAGACCTGTTCATTATAAATGATTATTCCTGGAAGAAAAATTATTTGTATATACAGGACTGCATATTTAAATGATACACCAAAATGTAACAGTTAGGCATCTTATATTTTAGCACCCATGGAATTCATATATACTTTCATTCTTCTACAAATACAGGAACATATGCAATCCTCTCTCAAATCCTTTAAAAATAAAAATTCAGGGCATTTTATAATGAAAATAAACTACTTTGATTCTATACATTATCCTAATTTCTTCTGTCACAAATAATTTTTTCCATCTTTGTGTCTTTTAAAATAAATTCTGACATTTTAAGTTGTTGGTAACATCGTTGTTGTCTAGAGAAAAATAATTGGTATTATGAAATATCAGTTTCATAACATTATGTTCAATTAATTAAAAAAAAAAGCAGCACCTTATTAAAATAGAACAACACAAAACAAAGCAGAAAGCAGAGGCCTCATACATTACATGTTACTGAAACTGGTTCAAGCAGAACAACAACTATAATGGTTTTAGGACTCCTTTCAGAAGCTAGCATTGTTCCATGCATAATGAGACTTTAGTTAGGAATTTATACTCTTTCAGGTGTTCCTCTCTACCAGTGTGCAAGAGCCACTGCAATTAACGGCTCTTAATGAAGGACAGGTTAATTGGGGCCCAGTGTGCATTATGCAAGAGGCAACCTGGCAAAAGCTCCGGTGCTTCTGCGCATACTGCAGTCAACCCCTCCCTGCCGGAGGGGTCCTGAGGCAGGCTCAGGGAGGGCAGAAACTTGGGCACCACAAGGGGCAAATCTTGATTTTCAGTGGGAATACAGGTCATGCTAGTGTGGCCTCAGGATCACTGACTTTCTTTGTTTTAAAAAGATGTCAGACAAGTTGCCACAGAGAAAACTGCTCTGCAGCAGGCAACTGTCATCAAGGTCACTTCAACAATTGATGTCAGATGTTCCTGTCACCACAAAACAGAACTCACCAAGTGTTGGTTAGTTTACTCATTAACAATCAACACTATCTGGGCTTAAGTTGCCATGAGAAAAGATAGTTTTATGTTCCTGACAATGTTTTAACCTCAAGCCTGCTCGGTATGAGGGGTACCACATGTTTGGACACCTGGCGAGAAGCCAACAGGCCAAAACTAGCATTTAAGGCACCTCCCTGTGTAAATGGACCCCTCTCTAAATGTAAAAGCAGGCAGAGCTCAGAGGCTCAGGGTGCCCTGAACAGCTGTTGCCAGAAGGGCTGATAGAGAGATGAAAGTTGTCAGGGTCAGAGTGGCTGCAGGAAGGAGCTGACACCAACTCAGCCCACTGCAAGACCTTGAGGGAAGCACAGTGCTACATGGTGGGCTTTTCCTTCTGACCCTCCGACCTGAAAATGCACAGCTGCCTGCTCATATCAACACTAACAATACCACCAGGACTTCCACTTTAAAACCAGCACTGTGCTTTCCTCAGTACCCCAAACTCAACAGCTCAATTAAAATGCACAGCTCCACTTCTTGTCTGCTGACTTGTTATTCTTACCCTGTACACTGAGGTGTTTAACCATTCAGTGTGATGTTGGCTTTGAACTGCATTTGTGAGGAATTTGACAGAAAGGTTCATTCTCATCAGTTTTCAGTCCAAAAGAATTTCCATAACTTTAGGTTCTTCTGAACAACCTGAACCTGAACAACCTGAACACCAGAAGTATGTTCTGCACTATTTATTTTAGATGATGCAATAATGCATGTTGACGGTCTTGAAATAAGCAAATAACTGGCCAAGGTTCAGAATAAAAAAAAACAAACAAACAACCAAACCAAAACAAAAAACTCCATACATTTTTAAACAAAATCCTAGCAACTTTAACTATCATATTGATTGGTCTCTCTGTGGCAAAGTCCAACCATGTTTGGCTGCTGCCAGAAATCAAAAGCAAACAGGATGTCTGCATCAATGGGTCTCTGAATAAGACTCATAGTCTGAAAATAATTATTTGTTATTTTCTTGGATTTACAAGCAAGATGCATGTATTCCCACAGTAAATACAGTTTCAAGTTAACATGACAAATATCACTGAAAAAATAGTGCAATCACCAGCAAATTCTGATGTGAGATAAACTTGTTTTTTAATCATAACATTTTTTTGAGACAAGCAATTTTGGGGGGTTGGGGGGGGAAATCAACTTCTGTTCATGTTTTTCAGTTTGCCAGTTAAAAAAATCAATTAATTCAGATCACCGAGTTCCTCAAATCCACCAATTAAAAAAATACACTTGTTTCTTCTATCTTTCCTTCATTCTGGTAAAAGAGGAATAAGTCCGTTGTCATAATGAAGTTACATAACTTTAATTCAGACACTGTATTGGTGAAATCATGTAAGAGATAACAAAGTCAGCTCTAAGATCTGCACATCAAGACAGCCACCTGGAACCATTTTCAAGGCTTGTTTGTATTTTGTTGGAGGAAAAATTCAAGTCTACCTGAATTTTGTCCAGAATAAAGACATCACTAATGAAGGAAAGACCACAGCAGAGAGACAAATGTAGATACCATTGCAGAAATAGATGTAAAAGTGCTTGATATAATAATATTTATGGTTTCCTGACTCCAAATAAAAGACTCCAACCCAAAGACAAAAAGCAAAGGAAAGTGAAATGCACACTTTTAAACTTAAAATGTAAATGGAACTAAGGAAGGAGCAGAGGTGAGTCTGATGAGCAAACTAATAGGTAATATATCAAACATATACATAATTTAAACACCCCCACCCTTCCTTTCTAAAATCAGACTCTTTATACTTAGAGAAGAACTCAGGGCTTAGATACATTCTCAGAAGACAGAGTACACTCCTACCAGTAAGTCAGCATATGAGGCAGATCTTAAATACTGTGAGAAACTCATATAGTCCTGCGTTAAGTTTCTATAGAGATCAAATATGACTCTTCTACTGTCAGTCCAAAGCATGCCATGCAAACCCAGGCTTATACCCTGGAATTGGTTTTGTAGCTGTTCAGTCAAGATTACTTATCAAATGCTTTCTAAATTGCTGACATAGGACACTGCAAGTACTTGACTTCAATACTAATCACATGAAAGTTGCTCTCATATCCAGAAGTTTTTGATAGATTGTTGTCATTGGTCTCAACCGTACATTAAATGTGACACAAACATGGGGCTGAGATATACTTCTTCAGAAAACAGTTGATAAAATAAGCCAAGGTACCACAGATTCATCAAATTTATGAATGCACTCAAAAAACAGGCTTAAATGTATCAGGAAACTTTGCTCAAACATGCAGTCCAGACACATTAGTTATATCACCCAAAGTTGAAAATGTCAGGTGCTGAGGAACAGTACAACAGGCAATCTTGGAGAAGACTCTGCCAAAAGCAATGTATTAGATTTCAAGAAGAAGGAACTGGCTAACAGTTTATTGCTCATAATAAGTGCTAACTTCTACTTAAGAGATAAGGTAATATTTTAACTAAAAAAAAAAAAAGGTAAAAAGCAATTATTATGGTAACCTGGCTTGCCACAGTGTTCTCCTCCCATAGCAGCTCTTGCAGCAACTCTATATACGAGAGGTTTCTGAATGACATTCATATAAAATACCCGAAGATACTGACAATGGCTGCTTGTGTGTGAACCTTGCTCACAGTGGGTAGGAGAAACAGGGTAAGTTGAGTTGAAACAGGACTGTTGTCATCTGGAAATGGTCCTCCCTGATTGTCTTCAGATTCAACCAGATCACAAACACCACATTAAAAAAATTAAACCAAACCCCAAACTAATACCACATTTAATTCAATTCTGCAAAAAAACCCACTTTGTTTATGTGTACTGTGGTGGGTTGACTCTGGCTGTATGCCAGGTGCCCACCAAAGCCAGTTACTTTCCTCCTCAGGTGGCTGGGGGGAGAAAACATAATGAAAGGCTCATAGGTGGAGATATGGACAGGGAGAGACCACACACCAGCTACGGTCATGGGCAAAACAGACTCAACTAGGGGAAACTGGTTTAATTTATTATCAGTCAGATCAGATCAGGTTAAGGAGAAATAAAACCAGCTCTTTAAATGTCCTCCTTTCATTCCTTCATAGAAACAGAGAATGACTTGGGTTGTAAGGGACCTTTAAAGACCATCTAGTCAAAATTCTGTGCAATGAGCAGGGGTTTCTTCACCTAGATCAGGTTGCTCAGAGACCTACAAAGCCTGAATGTTTCCAGGGATGGAACATCCAACACCTCTCTGGGCAACCTGTTCCAGTGTTTTACCCACCCTCATTGTAAAACTTTAATTCTTATATCCAATCTAAATCAACACTCACAGAAGCCACCCTGCAACCCCTGCTACCAAACCCTGGCCACATAAACTGAACATACATTTATCAGTTCTCACATATGTCTGTATCAAGCTCAGAGAAAGAAGGATCAGTAATAACTAACCTTTTCAGAAAAAAAACAAAAAAAAATACATTCCCTGGGGATTGATGCCCGCTATTTCTACTCTGTATATAAAGCAAATTTGTAGATTCCTTCATTGTTTTAAGTAAATATATAATATACATTTATATTATTATATAAATATATAATATACATATCAAAATAATATTTATTAGCCATGCCTAATTGGGACTGAGCAAGTTCAGCTCTAAGAATATCAAGTGCTACATCCCCAAGTACCTTGGTGGTCCTGTACTGAACTCCCTTTAATATGTCCACATCTTTCTCGTATTGGGGAGCCAAAAACTGGATGCAGCAATCCAGAAGAACAGAGAGGAAGAAAATCACTTCTCTGGACCAACTGGCTACATCCCTAATAACAGAAGTCACCCTGTTGGTTCATTTTCATGTTATTGTTGACAAGGTCCTTCATATCATTTCCTGCAATGCTGTTTTCTGGCTGGTTGGCCCCAGCCTGTACTGCTGCCTGGGTTAATGCTCGCAGGTTAATGCTTGACCTTTCTTCTGTAGTGAGAAGTGCTTCATTCTCTCTTAGTAGGTCAGTTAGTAGTGAGGCCTGGGGACTTAAGAGTCCAAAAATCAGACATTGCCAGTAAAAAATGAGATAAGAAAGGCATTCAGTACCTCAGACATTTGCGTGCCTTTGGTTATCAGGCTTAGCCTTGCCTCAAGCAGTGGGCCCACATTTTCTTTAGCTTTCCTTTTGCTGCCAGTGTTCCTACAGAAGCCTCTGTCACTGCCCTTCATGTCCCTCTGTGAAGACCCTGTGGAAGTCCTACTTGCCTTCCCTGGATGACACACAGGCTGTTCACCTCCTGCTGCAAACTCTTACCACCACAGCCTACCTCCCACAGGTAAGGACACCCGTGTCTCCTGCCCCAGGAGACAAACCAGGCACCCAAAATGCACCTCCTTCAGGACATCTTTCTGAGACAAAGACTGATGCACTGAGGACAGTTCTTTCAGCTGGTGTTGCTGCCCTACCCTCCTGCAGAACAACAACAGCACTGTGAAGTCGTCAGCAGAGCTTGTGGCTTTTTGGTATCCTTGCTGCAACAACTGGCATGTAAAAGTCTCATGACTTCTATGGTACAAAGACATTTTTGACAACACATGTTGAAACAATCTTTTTACTGAATATTTATGTTTTCTACAACATCCAGAGCAATTACTGCAATCCTAAAGTTGTCAAGTGCAATATATCATGTTCTGATTTGTGGAAAACTGCAAATTTTAATACCCACTGATTAAAAAAATCCCCATTTTGTATGTAAAAAGGTGAATGAAGAAAAATTGGAGAAAATAAAGATAGCAGGAGTATCTGGGTTACTGTACAATGTGGGAGTGATCATTGAGGGAAAGTTTCCATCTTTGTGCCAGGGAGTACATTTTGCTCACAGAAACAAATCCAGAAACATTTTCCCTATGGAAACAAGATATCTCTTTTTTTTTTTTTTTTTGTTTGTTTGTTTTTCTCCCTATAATCCTTTTTAAAGTATCATTACTGCTTTCATCAAGAATTTAAAAGAATCGTGTATGGCTTCTAAACCCAGAAAACTAAGCACAAAAGACACACATGATATGTTTTGTGTCTTTGAAAAAAAGGTTACCTATCCTATCTTATTAGAAGTGATGCAAAAACATTTCTATAATGATTATAAGTAACATCTGCACGTGATGTTCTGACCATAGGAATTTCAGGCTAGAGGTGAGGGAAGAGGTAGAAAGAGAGAGAGAGAGAGGGAGACACTAGGTAAAAATATTACCTAAATCCCAGAAGCAGTTCTTGAAGTTTTAGGATGTTGCTTTACCCCAATGAAATGAACAGAAGAAATCCCAGAGATTTAAAGGATGAAATTAGGCAACCCACGGCTGAAACAACATAAGTGTAATATCCCTCAAGGCACTCAGAGTAGTAGCCACTTAATCACTATTCAGTGTAATGTCACTTATTATCTTCTATCTACATGTATTTGACATATAATCAATTTTGTGTAGAAATCATTGTTATGACATAAATCTATTTATAACTCTGGCAGAGTAATATCACTATTCAATAAATACTCATTGAACAAAGGATAATAGTGCACCTGCATCATGCACTCATTCAGTGCTAGGTCTCATCAAGATTAAAACTTCCCTTCACATACACTGTTTTTATCTGAAATGTCTATTAGGTTACACTGAAATTCACCTGATTAACACTAGTGTACAGCAGTGAAAGCTTACTGTCCTGTTTAATTGTGAGAAAACTTCATGACTGACCAAAACAATAACAAAATAAAGGGGGGGGGGGGGAAAGAAAGTTGATCTAGAATTCAAAATCTTAGAATTTGTCTATAGTCTTCAAATAGCTTCTGTGCATCTGACGTGGTAATAGAGGAAGTTCAGAGTTTTCTTTTCACAGCAGCAAGCTTTCTGAAATAAATACCATTTCACATACAGTGCTTCATAGTCCAACTGTATGACTAAATGAACTACTGATGCTCAGTTTCCCAGTGGAGCTTTATGTTCCCTTTGTAATCTTGCTGAGAGCCTAAAAACCAAACACACTCAGAGTTCTGATGCCTCTTACTCAACAATCACATATGTTTGTCAAGGGCACACGCAAATGAGGACGGACACGAGTTGCTGCTTAAACAATATCGCAAGGGGATGCAGTCTTCTAAGAAACAAAATGAAATAAAATAGTCTGTAGGAGGAGATTTCAGAAGCTGGTGAAAAAGGAAATATGGCAAACCCTTTACATTTCCTCTTTTTCACATTCATTTACTTGCCAGAGGACATGCTTGGCATGCAGAAATTATTTTAGATTAAAGCAAGTGAAAAAAAAGGGAAAAAAACCCCAAACAAGTAATGACTTTAAAATTTATATATTTGCGTATTTAATTTCAAAAAAACAAGCAAAAGGAAAGTCTCTTCCATAAGCAAAGGTATGATCATCAGAAAATAGAATATCACTATCATCCTTCAAATATACCTATAGACATGCCACAGCAGCCATCTGCTGAAATGATCTTGCTGTCACAGTTAATTCCAAGAGTCAGACACACACAGTCTGTTCAGCACAACACCAAGCTCTATGCAGATGGGATGTGAGCTTTGAAGTGCAGCCTGCACTGATTTACCAACAACAGCAGGTGATCCCTAAGACCTCAAGACAGCATCCCAAATTCAGGGATAGAAAAGTAACCATTGCCCTGGATTAACTTTCTATCAATCAGTGGTGCTTTAATCCCTGTTGTGAAAAACATCAAATCAGAAGGATTAAGAGTCTGCTCAAAAGGATGCAAGAGCAAGAAGGAAAATACTTGATGAGCACTGAACAGTCAAGCCACGCTTCTAGCAAAAAGAGTTTCTTGAAGGAACTGTGAAACTGGATGCACCAGTTTTTCCCTGCTGTTTATAATAGTCCCTCAGGTTAAATCTGTCTGATGAACCCCCCCGCTACACACAAGACTTGCTTTAGAAGAGATGCAGTACTCTATATGCCTATTGCAATATGTCTTATGCTGCCTTTTTAGTAACCCCAAAACTTGAGCTTTCCTTGGATGTGACAGCTGTAGGCTGCCTATTATAGCAGGAGAACTCCATCAGGACCTGTGCAAGTCATCCTTCACACCTCCTGCAGGGCAATGCCAGCTTAAACCAAGGATACCTCTTTCATCCCTGGATAACCCAGAAAAGTCCTGGGTCCAATTCCTTTAAAACAGAAAAAGACTTCTACAAATTCCATAGCAGGTCCTCTCAAAACTGGGACAATAAATCTTTAGCCTACTGTACATGTATTGTTCTATGCAATCTGACTTTGCATATTGTCTTTATTTAAAGAGTAAAGTTAATCTAAACACCATTTTTCAGGGATTTAAAATTAATGTCATCATTTTTATATGACTTCATTCTCTAAAATTCATGTGGGGATATATACCGTAATCAGAATGCTGCAGCTTCAGTATTAGAACCATTTCTGGCATAGTGGCAAAAGCCCAGGATCTTTATTTCATGAAAAAGCAACATTCTTGGAATTCATTTTGGCTTGGAAGAAACTTAAGGTGTTTTATTTTTAGTTTCTTTCTGAAACCTTGAAAGAGTATTCTGACAGCTAGCAAATTAATGATTCAGTACTATACTATTTAAAAAGTTTACATTCATGAAGCTCTCTCTTAAAAAGTTAATTGAAATTACTACCACTTTTCTTTTTACAAGCTATCTAAAGTTATCTGAAGTTATTACTGATTGCTAGGATATATATAAAAAAAATTAAAACAACACAAAACGAAACACAAGAAGGAGAGAGGAAAAATATTTGATTGCTCTGTAATATTCAGTTCTTTTTAACTGACTCGTTTGGGGCACTTCAGGCCGGGAAACTATTTTTCTCTGAGTTTCACTTGTCATTATACTTGAAAATCCCACCCAGATCAAGATAGGAACACTTTATGAGTTACCGACTTGGAGATGCAACCCAGTTCCTGTTTCCTTTCATAATAATCAGTGGCAAAAAGAAAATAATATGAAGGATGCTTTAGAATTGTTTAACTTTTACAAATTTTCATCTTATACAAACCAATTAAACAGCAAGAGACACTGTGATTTGATTCACAACTGAGACTTCTTTCACTTGCAATTGAAAAAGTGTGAAAATGAGTCCCTGTATGGAAATTTTCACTGAAGTGACATGTCTCTGTAACAGAGATCTGAACTTAAAATACTTCAGAATTGAGACCAGCATTGTGTTGGGCTCACAGCATCCATGAGTCATGAATAAGGTTTTCCAGGATTTATAAAAGCATTGAAGATGTTACATCAGTCAGGTAACATTTCCATAACATAACACTGAAACAGACTCCTTTGGGCAATACAATTCACAACTCAGCACACCAGTACACCTGGACAAGAGAGAAAGGCAAAAAGCAAACTACATAAAGCTTGTGTTGCCACATCATAGCCTAAAACCACCAGAATAATTCTATGCTATTAGCAAACAGTCATCACCTTTATAGAAACAATATTTATTTCCAGCTTGGTAAGACTGTATCTGACAATTTTTTCCCTGATATTTTTTTTTTTTTTTCAAGATATAACCATTTAGCTTCTCTTGACCTCTTGTTTCACGGTAAACAATTTTCTTTCCATCGTCTTGCTTCACCCTTCAAACCTCAGTGAACAACTATTTCTCTTTGGACCTTTCCACAAAAAGTGGCAAAGACTGAGTGACGTATAAAGTCTGCAAGCAGCTTTTAATCAAACAGCAGTGCATGTTCCTGTCTTCAGAAATGGGATACTTACTGTGTTCTTTTTAATTGCCAATTCTGTAACTGTCAAATAACCAATTTTGTCTTGTCAAGTTTTGATCTTTTAAAAGCCTACCACTATTAATCCTGCTTTTCTAAACACACTTGCTCAGACCACTTTGTTTGCTACTGTTCAATAACAGTTACACACTTAAATAACACAGCAGAAACTATTTTTCTTTGTCTTTGTATCTCTTTGGGGGTGGAATGAAAAAAATAATTAAGAAAACAGAAAATTAATTCAACATATTTTATTCAAGAAGGTTCAAGAGAGAAGGAAGTTATAAGAAACTGCATTTGTTATCAAGTTGAGGTTTTTCATCTATGGAGAAGAGGAACTGAGCTCAAAATAAAAAAGACTAAATATATCCAAACAAAAGAATCCCACAGTAAGGTTGTAGATAATAAATGGAGGTCAGCACATAAATCGCTCAGCTCCCTTCAGTGTCTAACGCAAGCTTAGCTTTATATGACAAGGATAGAAAGAAATTGTTGATTATGAGACACTCCATCTTTTAAGATCTTAGGCCCTACAGCTTTATAGGCTCTTTTAATAGCCTCCAAAAGGTAAATCTGTGTCTGTAAGTGTATGCAAAAGTACTGATGACAAAAGAGGTAGCGTGATGGACTTCCAGCTCTGCACAGCAGGAGTGGGTTCTTAAGCNTCTTTTTTAATTACAAACATGTATTGGCTTCAGCAACAATTTTAATCTTAGATTTGCTTTTGGACTTGTCCTTCCCTGCAGTATTTGCCGACTTATTGGAAATGCAAGATTTATTTTAAACTTGATTAAAATGTACAAAAGAACATTTAGTGTTGATGTTGAATTTTACCAATCTGTCCTGAAGACCACTTGGAATATTTATTTACTCATACAAAACAGAAAAATCCATATAGTTTCATACACCATAGCTGACAAATAGAAAAAATTATGCACATTAACTTGTAGGAAGAACACTTTTAAAAATGTATGTGTATGGAAATAAATTTATGAAAGGTTTGTACAGTTGGAAGAAGAAAGCTTTCTACTTTATAACTGTCCAGTGTGATATATTCCTGCATTACATGGCAGATTTTCAGTTTGTTCAGATTTTTTCTTAATTTAGTTTGTCTATGTCCCTATATTAATTTTTTTTACAATATGAAACATCTTCGAATATTTTAATTATTTTCAAATAAAGCTGTGTCAACTATCCTGGACCTAATTCTGAGCATAGAATTAACTTCTTAACAAATGTTCAAGATTGCATTAATTTTTAACTGATTTGCAAAATGTTTCCTTAAATTAGAGTTCCTTTTCACCATCAGCAATAGGTTATACTCCAGCAACTTCAAAATTGTCTGTTGGAAGCAAGTAGGTATAGTGCTATAAGATTTATCAATAAATTCTCCCACATACAGCATCATAAAAAAATTCTCATTTACTTTCTTCCTCTGGCAAGTTCATAATTTGACTAATTTAAAAGCATGACACATGTTGCCAAAGTGTAATTTGGTATATTTTACTTTATTCTTCTAACTGCAATGTATCAAAGTACTCTGCCATTGTTCCTGGTGCTGATCATTGCTTTAGATATATCAGTCACAGATTTGTTGTCCTCACTTTATCATATCAAGATTCAACACTGATAAATATTCATATCATCTTGGGCTTTGCCTTCCATTCTTTTCCATATCCTAGTTTCACTAGACACCTCTTAGACAAGTTTTTAGACTTATTTTTTCTCCAAAACTTCCTTACCAATAAAAAGGCATCATATATAAATGTTGCATACGAATATCAAATTCCAAATTTTTATTCCTTTAGCCACTTGTGTCATACCGCAGTAAAATTTCCCTACACCTGGAAGTAATGCCTACTGTCATAACTCCCTGCTACCTTAGCCTTAGAAGAGAGCTGAGTTTGATTAGATTCATCCCTTGACTTCCACATATCCTTAAATGGCCACAAAACATGGATGTCATTCAGAAGTCCATCCTCTGTCACATGCTCTCAAGTGGAAACTTCCTCAGACATTTGAGGTGTTTCGAAGCCCACACCAGGGTTTTGCTATTCAGCCACGTGTACCTGGGGGTGGGTCAGCAGAGCCCTCAACCATCACAGGGTCTCCAGGAACCCTTCCAATGGCAGCAGTTCCTTTATGGCCTGAAAGTGGCTGTCAAGCCCATAACCCACAAGTTTTCCCAGTGTACACACGTTGCCCTCTCTTTAAAATAACCCAACCAATCAACAGGTTTCCTAATCCCCGTCAAAAGGGAAGAACAGAGAATGCAAGAGTACATATTGTATGAGTCTGCAAAAACTAAAATCTTTGCAGTTGCCTTCATGTTCTCACCAAAGCTGCCACTCTTGGCAGAAATTTCTGCAAGTTTTGCTCCTGACAGTGTCATAGCCACCTTTCCATGTGAAGTATTCTTTCTTTTAATATGCCTCTGATCTTTTATATGCCCACGAGATCCAACAAAAAATTTCAAGCCTGAAGCTTCCAGAAACTTCCTCATCTCAAGGAAACATTGTTCTAAGGGTGATGATATGTTGGCTTAGTCCAGTTAATACCCGTTTTGCTTCTGTGTCCTCGATTTCCATTGTGAGTGAAATCTGTACCTGTAAGTGTGAGAAAACCACTTCTCTTGCCCACAGTTTGCAGGGAAAAATCACCTTAGTCTTGATTAAGTACGCATTGTCACCCTGTATATAGTAATGCAGTGCAGTCTGCTTGTCTAAGTGCTTTTCTCAAGGGCAGCAGGGACAGAAATCATACATAACCTCTGCTCATGTAGTGCTGTGTAGTCTCAAAGTAGATGCACAGTAAGTCTGATGCAGCCAGGAAATGTAGGATTTACACCATATAAACCACTGTGCCCACTCTGGTCATGTGTGAAAGGTCCAAGAATTTCTGAAAATTTACTTCCTACACTATTTACTTAAAGCCACTTCTCCAAATGTCTGATAGTTTACCAGACACAATTTACAGATGCATTCAAAATGCAAGTAGAAACACAATGTGTGCTTTCAAAAGGAAATATCATTCACAAAATAAAAAGGGCGTAAGCTTCAGGTAGCTAAATCCAACCAGAAGAGACTATTTCTGACGGCATGTTTAAAATATGTCTGTAAATAGTTTATTTATAAAGTGATTCTGTTTGGCTATTAACTCTAAGATCTCATGATTACATAATATGGAGTAAACAAAGGCCTTCATCAAAATATTTTCTCAGTATAAAAAGTTCAGAAAATGGAAATTTAGTCATTTGTGTCATGAAGCAATAAAATCTGTCTATACTGACTTTTTAAAAGCCATCCTGACTACTTTATATAGATCTTGTTTCATAGTAATGCTATTTTTTATATCTGTGGTAAAGAATTCATACGGGTTATGTCTCTCACAGATGTAAATACTTATTTCTCTTGCTTGGACTCACATTTTTGTCCAGTGTTGAATAAAATGAACAGAAAGACAGAAACTAGTGGAACAAAGACCAAAACAACAAACACCACCACAAAACCCCCCAGAAGTGCAATGGCATTTTGTTATGAGTTTCTAATGTTTATATATTACTAACAGACTTTACTATGACACAAATTGGTTGTCATGCTCCAAACCACTACTGCTCCTTGTGGAGTATTCACCTAAATTAAAAGTTACACAAATCCCAACCCAATATCCAGCTAATTTGGTACTCTGAAATTTAATCAATGGAATCTAGTTGTACAATTGCAAGGTGCACGAACATTTCATAACTGAATTTCCACAAATTATCCTTTTGAATGAGCCTCCTAAAGGGGTTTTCCACCTCCACTTCTGTTCATTCATTTCCCAAACATCAGCTTTTAGGCTCTTATTTCTAAATAAAATGTGGGGTTTTTTTTAATAGAACTAGACCTAAAGACATGTAAACTTGGAATATTTTTTTCAAAATAGACATTCATATAGAAATTCATAAAAATCTTAAATTGTCACATGACTATTTCCATGTATCTAAATCCTACAGTGTTATATTTGTGTGATTGCATTTCTTCACATGTAAAAACATGACATTTAAACATGACACTTACTAAAAGTAAATAAGACAGAACTTGGCCAGTGCAATTCAAAGTCAGAAATATGAATTGTTTGGTAAGATCCACTCACAGTGGTTCAACCTTTGAAGTTTTCTGTGAAGTGCAAAAACAGTCAGAATCAAAAAAGCTACAGCTTGAGATACTTCAAGTGAGCTGTGCAATATAATTGCACAGCTAATAGAAGCATAATCATCTCAGCAGGAATTAAATAAGGCAAATACAACTGCTGAGTTGTTTTTCAATATTATTAATTTCAAAGCATATCTTGCACATGCTGGCATATTTAGGGAAGCAAGGCAACTTTAGATCACAAGAGTATACATTTTAAGGGCTTTCTTCTGATGATACAGCATGTAATGAAAAAACTTTGAAACAAACAATTCAAATATTTAATGTACATATAAAAAAAATAAATAGAACCTCCATATATTCTGTACTTCAACTTACTGCATTTTAGTGTTTCTTACAAACTGAACGAGAGCAGAAATATGTAGAATTAAGTCAGCAGCTACACAAACTCTACAATTTTTTGTTTGGTTGGTTTTGTTTTTTGTTTTTGTTTTTGTTTTTTTAATTTTCCCTTATTTCATGCTTAAAAATAAGGATAATTCTTCTAAACCTTTTTAAATATATAAAATCCTTATTCTGCATAGAAGACTATTACAGTGTAGCTTTGCATAAGAAACAATAAAAAGCAGAAGGGCAAAAAAGAGGAGAAATGTAGCTTGGATACCACTTCTACTGAAGACTGAGGGGAAAAAGCCAACCCACACTGAACAGGCACAGTATGCTGCAATATAGAGCCACTGGCTTGACATTAAGGAATCTCTAAAAGGTCAGGATAAAAGGTACCATGTACTCACGGCCTTTTAAAATCTAACATCAGTACTGGTAGTAGCACTCCTGACTTCAGCATCCAGCAGTCTGGGAACAGATGGTCGAAGGGATGTTTCTTTAAAAGTTTCTGGAGTATCTTTGAAATCTCAGTTCTTGTGCAACCTGTCCAGCCTGGAATTCCCAGGCACGGCACTGATGCTCAAATCTGTTTTATTTGCCATCAGTCTGCAAGCATTCCATCATTCTTACTGAATCAAGATGCCAAAATATATACACTTATCTGATTAAGAAATGTATATGATTAGTGGAGACTGTTCTACTTGTCACATTCAAATGAAAGAGAAGACCAGACAGCCTAGCCTGCTTGGCAAATCAAATGATGTGTTTTCTCATCACAAAATCTTCTGTAGTCAGGCTTTCTCATAGGCATTCACCACTCACGCTGCCAGAAACACCTTTCTAGAAATGCCTCTGGCTCAAGGTCCTTTTGCCAGTTTGAAGATAAGGTTTTGATGAAGCCCTGCCTAGGCTGTTAGCACACAAACACAAACCCTCAGCTTTGAGGAACTGCAGCTCAACCAGGACATCCCTTTCTCAGTGTCTGCTCCTCCCAGGTCACTTCCCTGTAAGAGGGACAAGAGAAGGTTGGTGGGACTCTTCTAGAATTGAAAGCTCTGGAATTTGTGGTTTCTGGTGACTACTAAAGGTTTCTGACAGTAAGTAGAGAAATTGGTAAGCTCCAGAGCACACCTGATTTCAAGGTCATTCAGAGTATTCCTCATTCAGGTATGATTTGGTCTAATATCAAATTGAAACTTTTCTTTGTGAATTGGAAATTCTGTTCTTTTGCCAAATTTTGAGGCTCAACCACATGAAATAAATGTCCTTTTAGGAGTGGGAAAGGATAGGAGCTGGTTGAGTTTTCTCCTCCCTCTGGCTCTGTTTGCTAATCACAGCATTCTAAGATATGAAAAAACAGAGAAGATAACCAATCCTCTTTTTTTTTTTTTTTTTTTTTTAACAGTTTATNCAACTTCTTTTTTTTTTTTTTTTTTTTTTTAACAGTCTAAGATTCTTTACTGTCTGTTTAATCTTCAGAAACTTACAAAGTCAAATTTATATGGAAAGTCTTGAGAATACTTTACCAAAGTTGGCATCTTTAATGACAAAATTCAGCTTCCAGTTGATGACAAGAAAATACCTTCTATAGTTATTAGGTGTCCTTCCTGGTTAAAAGTGAAAAAAAACCAAACCAAACCAAACCAAACCAAACAAAAAAGAAAAAAAAAACACCAAAAAACTTATGGGATCTTTTAGATGTTTTAGAGTCATTTGTAGAGTTCTAATACTTGTTTTGAATTTAGACAAAGACTGTAAAGACTGAGACTCACTGAAATGAAATTCTGATTTCTAATCCTTCTGCTACTGTTTGCTTTTCTTCAGACCACTAAGGCTGATGTAATCACAATAATTTCAAGAGGACTAAAACTTAGCTCAGTTCTGGCTATCAAGATGTGCTTGGAAAGCAGGAGTGTGATGTGATTTTTAATAGAAGTGCTTTTATTCGGGACGCTCTAAGTATTTCCCTAAAATAAGCACCTGCACATAAACAACAGATGGCAAAGCACATGGTTTATCACTTACAGATATTACCAAACAAAAAGCCACTCAAAAAGCAGGAGTGACCTAAGTAGCCTTGGGTCAACTGAGCAAATACAGCTTGACAGCAGCCCTGTCTCTCAGAAGAACAGCAACTGGCCAGACCTGTTAGTCGACTTGACTTGTATACACAAGTTGAAACAGTGTGGCCTTCTCCAAATGCCATCAGAGCCACAGAGGTATGTCACTGCCCTGACACTTGGCACCAGCTGGAACAACTGCCCAGAGCACTCAAATTGCGCCCGGATCCTCTAACTGATGGCACAGAAAGTCTGCTATGAGGCTGGTGTTGTGTTTTATTATTAATTAGGCATATCTGCAACTCCATTACACCTGTAAGGGTGCTGTGTTATGCAGAGTTAAGAGGAGAATAATAAAACCAGTACAGAAAACAAGTAATAAAATAATCTTACTTCCACCATTGCATGTGACACAGCAGGAATGAACATCCTTTATGATAGCACCTTTTAAAATTATTTTTCAAATCTTCTTAATTTCTTTTCATTTGTTTTTATTGCAATCTTAGTGTGAACATGTGCATAAGTATATGCATTCAAGCATGTGTATGTAGTCAGTGAATTTTCTTTTAAAAGGAAAAAGGATGCTTTTTCATATTCAGGAATTTATTTCAGTCTGGTGTTATACCTAAGAAGCTTCTGGTCTGATAATGCATTGTTTGTGCCCCTTTTACTTAGAGCTCATGAGTTGTCCTCATTGAAAATACAAATACACTATAATAAATAAAAGCTTTCTTTTTTACCTCTCAGTTTGCCTTAATGTAATTGCATCAGTTGTGGGAAACAGACAGTTTATATAGGCTAGAAATGTCTTGTTTTCACTCCCCCCAAAAGCAGCTGGCTTTTGATCACAAACCTAACTCAAGCTAACTTGTGCTCAAGCTAAGGAGGTAAACACATGCTGTATGTCAGGTCTATGTAGAATACAAAGTCAGAAATTTAAGAATCTGAAGGCCATAGCCTTTAGCAAAAAGAACATCTCATACTGAATGAACAACCTGCACTAGCAAGCAGCTAAGGTCTACCAGATCTCAGATTTCAAAAGAAGGAACCTGTTTTTGTGGTTAGGAAACAAGAACTCTCACTGCACAAAAGAGGAAGTTCTGGTTGCTGCTTAGGATAAATATGAAAATGTTTCCAATTGTGGAATTTCCCTTTGCATGTACTTCTTAAAAAAAATGGGGGGGGGAAAAAAGTCAGTTAAGGAGAATTCAATGCTGTCTTTTCAGGTTATTCTGTCTTTGCTACTTTGATATTGGTGGTATCTATAAAAGAACATGAAAGGTGTTATTTTATAATTTTGCAACTAACTTCAGTTCAGATATTATTTACGTCTTGTGGAAAGCAGATGTTTTTGTAAAGGCAGATAAATTTTTCTACTACCAGAGGTGCCACAGGAGCAGGGAATTGGCAAGACTGCCCTCTGCTTTTTCCATATCCAGAACTACAGAAGAGGTGGAGCAAACCCACCAAACTAAAACTTCTGAGAAAGATAAAAAATGAACCATCTACTTACTTAACAGAAGAGATAAAAATTCCAGATGAGACAACTGCAAATATACAGTGTGGTTGAAAAATCAGACAGCTTTCTTCTTTGTGTCATTTTGGGAGCCGCTTGAGCCGGTCTATGGGCCATCAAAAGGAACGGTCTTTGCCACACCTTTTAAACTTACAAGTGTAACTGGATCAAATAGGATAAACTAGTTAATTTTATATATATATATATACACACACACACATGACTGAGGGCAAAAGTGGAGAGAATGTATTGGGAAAATATTTCTTGAGAACAAAAGTAAAGTGCACATCTCCCAGATGTTGAAAGAAAACTCATTTATTTATACCATATAAGACACACAAACCAAAATAGCTCATCTTTATGTATATTCTCAAAATATGTCAAGGGTTAATGTTTTAAATGTTAAATAGATTAAGACTATTAGATGGCAAAATCTTGTCTTTTTTTCCTCTTTAAACTCAAAATTATTACTAATTGCCAAAAGTGATTTCCTTTAGTCTCCAACAAATGCAAAAAGGGGTAACCCTGCAGATTAACTGTATTAAATATAAATACCCTAACTGTATTGGGGTACACACACTAAAAATCTCAGTCTGCTTTTTCTCTGCTGCATTACCACTGCTTTTTATTCTGATACATGCTGCCTCTGAAACGCTAAAGTTGCCATTTTATGGCTTTGCACATCAATTCCCTTTAGCTAAATAATTTTCTTCAGAGACCCTCGAGCCAGCACACATGTACAACACTCCCTTAACATTACAAAATCCAGGAAATGCATAAATTTAAATAAAATGTATTGAAATGGAAATATAATAGTGAAAATATATAGTGTTATTCCCTTTCTGAAACAGCACTGTTGCTATAGCAATTCTCAAATCTAGTATTGTCATGAGAAAGCTCTCTTCATTGAATGAGCCTGGATTTATATCCACCTTCATATTTGTATGCTCAATTGCACTTTAAAAAACATCATATGAAAGATTTAGTTCTGCTTCTATAACTTTTAGTGAATTCTCTAAGTAGGTGTTTCTGAAAATTTAGTCCCATATTCCAAGACTATGAGGATCAAAATCAAG